>APFE031357865.1:0-135556 GCA_000404065.3 Pinus taeda
ACAGATATCCTTATGCCCAAAAGAGTGAAATTGAACGTATGGTTGCAGAAATGCTAGAGGCTGGTATAATTCAACCGAGTCAAAGTTTTCTCTGCTCCAGTAGTATTGGTGCACAAGAAGGATGGATCATGGCGCATGTGTCCGGATTATAGGGAGCTCAACAAGCTCTTAAAGATAAATTTCCCATTCCTGTCATTGATGAATTACTAGATGAATTACATGGAGCAATTTACTTCACCAAGTTGGATCCTCATTCAGGATATCATCAAATAAAATGAAGACTGAAGACATTCCAAAAACAACATTTAGAACTCATGAGGGTCATTATGAATTTTTGGTCATGCCTTTTGGCCTTACCAATGCACCTTCTACATTTCAAGGTTGATGAATTCCATTTTCAAACCCTTCCTTAGAAAATTTGTGTTAGTATTTTTTGATGATATACTAATCTACAACAAGCCTTGGAAGGATCATGTCCAACATGTTGACAAGGTGCTCAAACTATTGGAGGAGAAACAATTATATGCAAAAATCTCCAAATGTTTTTTTGGAGTACAAGAGGTGGAATATCTGGGTCATATTGTATCTCATGAAGGTGTTAAGGTAGACCCTAACGAAATTAAAACCATTAAGGAATGGAAAATCCCACATCCATAAAGCATCTACGAGGATTTCTCGGGTTGACAGGGTATTATTGCAAGTTTGTTAAGAATTATGGGAGAATAGTAGCACCTCTAACAACATTATTGAAGAAAGATGCATTCTCATGGACTTCAGAAGCAACAAAGGCCTTTGAACATCTTAAAGAGGCAATGTGCCAAGCACGGGTCTTAGCTACACCAAACTTCACAAAAACCTTTATTGTGGAATGTGATGCCTTAGGAAATGGAATTGGTGCTGTTTTAATTCAAGAAAAAAGACCCATTGCTTTCGAAAGTCGTCCAATCAAAGGAAAGTATTTACACAAAGCTATTTACGAGAAGGAAATGCTGGCAATACTAGATGCACTTAAGAAATGGCGACCCTACCTAATGGGAAGACATTTCAAGGTAAAAACAGATCATGATATTCTTAAATACTTTTTAGAACAAAGATTATCTTGAGAAGAGCAGCAAAAATGGGTCACAAAGATGTTGGGCTATGACTTTGAAATCATCTACAGAAAAGGGAAGCAAAATGTTGTGGCAGATGCACTCTCAAGAAAGGATGAGGATGTGGAAGCATTTCTTTGCACCATTTCTATTATTCAATTAGATTGGATAAATGAAGCAAGGGATGAATGGAAGAATGATGAGGAAGTGTGGGCACCCATTCAAAAGATACAACAAGATCCCAATACATTTGATACATTTAGCTGGAAAAATGATTCGTTATGGTACAAGGATTGGTTATACCTATGTAAGAATTCACAACTCAAACAAAAGCTTCTTAGGGAATTGCACACCTCTCCCTTAGGAGGGCACTCAGGATTTCTAAAAACCTACCACAAGGTTAAGACGTATTTTTTTTGGATGGCCTTAAATCAGATATTCAAAAGTTTGTGGCGGAATGTTTGGTTTTCCAACAAAATAAAGTTAAACCATTGAAACCCCAGGACTATTACAACCTTTATCAATTCCAAGCCAACGTTGGGAGGAGATTTCAATGGATTTTATCACAGGTTTACCCAAGTCCGAAGGAAACAATGTTATCATGGTGGTAATTGATAGACTTACCAAGCATGTGCACTTTTGTGCATTACCTCATCCATTTAAAGCGAGTTCAGTTTCTACTGCATTTATGGAAACAATTCAAAAGCTACATGGAAATCCAAAGATTGTTGTAAGCGACAAAGATCCCATTTTCATTGGAAATTTTTGGACATAATTATTTTCTTGTTTCGGTTCTCAGTTAACTCATAGCTCATCTTATCATCCTCAATCTGATGTGCAAACTAAGATATTAAACAAATGTTTGGAAGGATATCTTCGTTGCTTTGTATCTGATAAACAGACACAATGGGTCAAATGGTTGCCTCTGGTTGAATCGTGGTATAACACTTCCTTCCATACTGCAACAAAAATGGCCCCATTTATGGCACTTTATGGATATCATCCACCATCCATCACATCATATTTAAGAGAAAATTCAAAGGTTCAAGCAGTGGAAGATGACATTGAGCATCAACAACAAGTTCTCCAACTCTTAAAGGATAACCTCACCTTGCGCAGAATAGAATGAAACAACAGGCATATCAACATCGCAGGGAAAGAAGTTTTGATCTAGGTGATTGGGTATTGCTACGGCTGCAACCATATAAACAAATGTCCCTCAAGCAAGCTAAGAAGGATAATAAATTATCACCAAAGTATTATGGTTCGTACAAGGTGTTGCAAAAGATAGGTACTATGGCATACAAATTGGAGCTTCCTGTAGCTTCCCGAGTGCACCCAGTTTTCCATGTTTCATGCTTAAAGAAGGTTATAGGTGACAAGATTCCTGTTCAAGCAATATTGCCAGAACTTGATGAGGAAGGAAAAATCATATTGGAACCTGAAGCAGTCAAAGAAACAAGAACTTGTCATTGTATCCATTATTCTTATTATTGTGCCCCCTTAGACTCCTATATATAGAAAGAAGGTTTTGTCATTTGTATCATCCAAGAATTGTTCATTTGTGTAATGTAAAGGAGGTTGCCCCCTTGGAGAGGCTGAATTCTAAGGCGTTGATCTATTTTTTCTATCTTTTGTGCGTTGGTTTCATGACATTTGGAATCAGAGCTTTGGATTCTAGGATTTCACTGCAAAACTAGCTACCAGAGTCTCCACTTTGGAAACTATGTGTGATAAGTTGTAAGACACAATAGACTAGAACCACTCCTCTACTTGGCAAAATCTTGATGCCATCCAAGTGAAGCTTTTCAACGTAGAGTCAATCCCAGATTAGTTTTCCAAACTCACAGTGACGCAAAATCAAGCCAAGAGTTATAAATTGTAGGACTGACAGCCCCAAAAGAAAGGAGTGGAATCATCCATTTCCACAAGGCCTCACTCTACTCCACATGTTTGTGATTGTATGACTCAAATATATTATAAACTCCCTCAAGTAGATCTCAACATATTTGATAGATATGATGCCATGAGCTGGGCCACCATATGAAACATTAGTTTTCTTGCATGACATCATAAATGACGTAATAATATTTTGTGTGGGTGATGTATATTTAGGTCTTGAACAATGGTAATGGTGGGAATGGCATAAGAATTTCCACCAAGGTTATATTGTTTGGACACAATTTGTTTGAGACCTTTATGTAGGGTTTGAAGTAGATACTCATTATTTGAGACCTTTATGTAGGGTTTGAAGTTCGAGCAACTTGCCATCTGCATTGAAGGCATGTTTGATACCTTTCTTTTGGGAATTCTTTATGATTGGTCTGAAAGAAGAGATATGTGCACAGGCCCTAATGGCTCATCCCACTAGTTGGAGTGAAGCCTCCTAAAGCGTTGGGGAAACCGAAAATATGATGACTGCTCAAATTGAAAGGACACTTTTTGTTCATCGTCCTTATCCCACAATCACTCCCCTTACTAATCCCTCTCGACCTCTCAAGATCTAGAAGTTAATCCATGCTGAAATTGTAGAGCACCAACTTAAAGGTCTTTGCTACAATTCTGATGAGAAGTTTTCTTCCCGAGAATAAATAAGAGGTTTAAAAGAAAAGACCAAAACTTTGCAAATACAAAGAGGTGGGAAATGATGCTTACTTTCCATATTTTAAAAAACCCAAAATTCTTCTAGTTGAGGATACATTTCCAACTATACAAGAAGCAACTATGGAACTGATGGATCCAGCCATATCTGAATACATATCCAGGTCTGATTTGATGATATGTTGGATCTAACCTCCAAGGTTTGCAGATCAGAGAACATAGGTCCGGACTCCAAACTTGCTTCAACCACTAAATTTGATTGGTTAGGCCTTGCTAGTGCAAAATCTAACACCTTAGTGCAAAGCCACACTAAGTAATTTAGATTGAGAGCAACAATGGGGTTAGTTATTGCTGTCAACTTAGCAACTAATCCCCTGCTATTTTGTGGTTTGATACAATCTCCACAAGGGAGGCTGACCTAATAGATCTTAGTGATTAAGTAACCCAAATGGTCTTTTAGGCTAAATACCCCCCTAATGGTTCTACTACAAGATTCACGCAAGGATAAATATTCAGCGATTAGGGTTCCAGGTGATTTAAGATGTAAATTCAAGAGGGCAAGTTCAAAAATCCCAATGGCTAAATCTAGGGGACTTAGAAAATCCTAAAGAGGTTCAAATAGGTTCCTAATTAGAAGCAATCTAGAAGTCACTCTTTGCTGCTGTAAACTAGGTTATAATAAGTAAAATTACAGCATGCAAATATTTATAACAACAATAAGAAAGTAAGTCTAAAATCTACGATAAATAAGTGAAAAATTAGGGCTACTCAAAGAGTAAATGAAAAGAAATTATAACAATTTTCAATGGTTGAAAACACATAAAACTCAATAAAACCCGAGATGTCAGCCCTAATCAATAGCTGAAAAATGATATTGTTTACATTTCCAATTAAATGCATGCAAAGTCAAACACTAGGACACTAGGGTCCAAGGTAAATAATATGCTGGAAAATGCAGATTTTGTTGTAATCTAACTCTAATTTACCCTAGAAAACATACAAATGAAAATTTTAGGGTGTGATTTTTATTGATTTATGGATTGACACAAGAAATAGGACTAGTGCCTTTCTCAATCAAGGGTTAATGGAGTCTAGTGCTACAAATTTGTTGAAGAGGACTGATGGAAGCGATTCCAAGGAGAGAGAGAGAGAAAGTTACACTTAGGTTTTTCAGTTTCTTAAACTCTAGTGTCCTTCTATCTTCTATGGAGATTGAAAAGGAGGAAATTACATGTAAGTTCCTCAAGAGAAAGTTGATGAAAATCTTGTTGAAGGAGATGTTAAAACCATAAAACATTCAACATTACTTTGGTGAAAATTTCATTAAAACCCTAATCTTTCAAAAAGTACAAGATGGAATAAGATACTTACAAGAAAGTAGCACAAAGTCATCATAGAATCATCAATCCTCATCCAAGAGAGAAAACCATCCAATGAAAATATCCTCCCCAGGACAATTTGTTCCATTATTGATCTATAGTGACAGAGAGAAAAAGTTAGCTAGTGCGCTTTTATCTCCAAGTACATGTGACAATAAATTGAAGATAAATCAACTTCCCTCTATCTATGAGGGAAACCAAGTCGATTTATGTTAATATAGACAAAACTCCCAAATAATATTAAATGTGATTACAATTTGCATAGGTCAAAAATTGACCTCCAAAGATAGCTAACTCAATGATAAAACATAAAAATAATCCTCCTTTAACTCACACACATGAGCTAAAATCATTCAAAGGGTGATGCCATCCTTCAAAGGGTGTGCCTGTCATCAAAAGGTGCCATGGATGATTTAAGGGGGTGCATCTTATCCCAAATGTCACAACTCTCCACTAAATGGCATCTAATCATCAAGTCTCCATCATGGAAAATGTCATCCTCATCCAAGCGCACACCATTAATCCAAGTCTTAAGAAGGGGATGTCATGGAGCAAGGTCATGGTGTATTTATCTTGAGTAATATACCATCCCCTCTAGAGGGGTCTCAAGTCATAATCATCAAATGTACTAAAAACAAGGTAACTCCCATCAAGTAAGTGCAATTCTAGCTTGTGGGCCTCCTGTCATCCTTGGGGTACATCAACTCTATAAGTATGTCCTAGTTCTTGGAGGGAGAGAGGAGTGTTATCAACTATATTGAAGGCAACCCAAGGTCAACACTCCTTAAAATGTAGTCAATGCCCTAGGTAAAAGTGCCCCATGGAGTCATCAAGTGGGGTTGGACGTCCTCTCTAAAGTGTTGGAGAAGCTCCTACAATCCCTGAAGGGATGGAAATTGTACTTGGAAACAAAATCTAACACATACAAAATCAAGTGATATCAAGATCAAAGGTGCATAAAGCATAAGGGTATTAGAGTGCACCATATTTAATAGAAAAGGGCATCAAAGTATTTCACACAAGCATCATATTCAAATGTATTTCTAGCGTAAGACTTGTAAACATGTTATTTCTTAGGTTTTGAAGGATCATCACAAGGCTCTATTGGGTGCTTATTACCATAATGGGAGGAAGAGTTCCTAGGCTAATCCATCAATTAGTAGGTGCGAATGATCAATGACAAGACATCAATTTTACTTCATGGAGGATGCCCTTGTCTTGTACCAGCTATGAAATTCCAGCATCCTTGAGCGTTATAATGTGAAGGGGGAATGGAACGAACAATGTTTGTCCTTCAAGTTAAATACTCCAGAAGACTTGGAATATGTAAATCTCCATTGAGATACAATAATATATATTAGAAAGTATGAATAAGATTGATGATACAATTGAGAGTGAGGGTCCTGTATATATAGCTAGGAAGTACCTTTTCACGAAAAGTCATGTCTGTAGAGACATGCCTCTTTGTTTAACTAATTATTATTTAATTACATATTATTATGATTATTATTTATTATCTATATTTATTATTTTTACATAAATTATGTTCACAACATTGCCTTCCCCTTCAAAAAGCTTTGTCCTCAAAGCTTGTTGATGAAAGGACTTTATCTCTTTTTCTGCTATGAATGTCTTCTTGTCTCGGGACAGTCATCTTTGTCGATACAAGTTGATATGATCCTGGTACGTAGATTGATTGGAAAGTCTGCTCTTGTGATTTGGATGTCGATAAATAGTTCTTCTGGTTGGACTTTCCTTTATCATTTTGACAACTTCCTCATTTCCTTCAGGTCTTGCTATTGTTGAGCTTGCATCATCATTTGGAATTTCCATTGTTTGAACTACAACATCTGCATAAATTTTAAATTTCTTTGGTTTCTCATCTTCTTGAGTTATGATATTGATGGAATCGTTATTTGTTCTTTTATTTTCAACTTGAACTATTACATCTGATGACTTCGATACCTCCTTTGTGAGAAATTCTTCTAATTTGTTGTTTAGTGATTTTTTGTTTGGTTGTTTGTTTGTTTGTTCTTCATTTTAAGTTTTCTTAATTTGAGTGAGTAGATTCTGATTATGATTTTTGAGACGTAAGAGTTCTTCATTTTCTGAGTCAACTTTATTTTGGCATTCAAGCTTCTCGTCTATTAAACACTTGATTTGTTCTAATAATTTTTTAATAAGGTTATTTAAGTGTAAATTTTTCTCTTCCTTCTCTGATAAACTTCCGTTGAGCTTCTTGTCAAAGATTTCTTTTTCTTGTTCTAACTTTTGCTTCTTAGTTTTACAGTTTTTGACTTGTACAAATAGTTTCTGGATATGATCTTTTAAACGAGGTTTTTTGTCGGTTTTATTGGATATGGCCTCCTCAAGCTCTTTCTACTTCTCCAATATTGAGTTTTGATTCCTTTGAGGTATTAATTTTGTAACAACTTTAAAGTCTTCTGATGAGGACATAATTGATTTTGACTTCATTGTTATGTCTCGAAATGTGATCATCTTTCCCTTATAAGAAAACATCAATTTTTTTTCTCAATGTTTAACATGAATGCACCCCATTCTCTAAACCAAGGTTGACCAAGGATTATGTCAATCTTTCTATTATACGTGGTTACAACACGAAATTGAGATATGTACTCATAATGATCTACTATCACTTGTAAATCGCTAATTTCATACTCCTTTTGGCCACAAATATCTATTCTTTCACCAATGCTTGGCTTTTGAATTAATAGCTAATTTGCCAAATTAATGTTGATGTAATTTTCCTTGTTGCTTGTGTTGATAAAGATAATAATTTCTTTTCCTTGGATCTTTCCTTTTGATGTAATTAATATGTGATCCATAACTGAAAGACCTTTGTAGAAAAACCTTTCTTCCTTTGTCATTTTCATTCTTTTTGTGAATAAGATAGAATATATTATTGCACAAAAGCAATATTTACAAAAAGGGTTGGGTTGTGCGAGAAAAACGCTCCAGCACCAGAGCCAACAACACAAGCCTTCATAGCCTTAGATGGACCAATTTTTACATTGAAGTTTACAAAAGGAGGGAGAATTTCTGAGATTTTCTGAGAAAAATTACAAAACAACCGTGTTGAGACTTTCTCCCATGATGCAGAAGGGAGGGATGACAGTGATGGAGGCATAACTGTCCCTAAGTTCCTTATTGCCGATGATTTGCATGCCGATGAGAGCCCTTCGACGACCGAGAGCTTGAGAGAGTTACATAGCAAAAAGAGTGGCTGCCCCTGGTGCTAAGGGTTCCCCCCCATAGGGTCATCGTCCAAGTTGATGGGCAGCTCTTGAGTAATGCCTTCCTGCACAAGTGGAGCCACCGGATGACTGAAGGAAGCGCTGACTGCCTCCTTCTTGACGCGGGGAGATCCTTCGATGGGCGAGCGGACACCTGTGGTAGCACGCTTATTCAACATGGTGTAGTGGGGAGATTCCTTGGTTACAAAGTGACAGCGGTGCACTGATTCAACATAGACCACAAACTTGTCCGTTAGCATGTCAATTTTGTCTTCCACAACCTTGGACATTTCTGCTTATTCCTGCATCACAAGACTAAGGATCGTTTTAAGTTGCTAGGAGAGGTCAATTGCGCGAGTGTACAGATTCTCCCTTGCCCTGGTGAGACTCGGGTCAGGGGTCCACTCAAATTCCGCTGCCACCTCTTCCGAGGACACCTCGCGCTTTAGGACCCTCGCTTTAGCTTCCAGGTTAGCAATCCTTTCCCGTGTCTTGGGGTTAACAACAATGGCATAGTTCAGAGACGCTCTCCTGGTGGATGATTTGACTGTGGTGGTGGGTGGAGTGCCCAAGTTGCTTTAGCGAGAGGGGTCACAG
The DNA here is from genome assembly GCA_000404065.3 of Pinus taeda. Classification (NCBI taxonomy): domain Eukaryota; kingdom Viridiplantae; phylum Streptophyta; class Pinopsida; order Pinales; family Pinaceae; genus Pinus; species Pinus taeda. Next base: position 8,923 of record APFE031357865.1, read on the forward strand.
CCACGACCTCTACTGCGTTGGGGATCTAGACTAGAACCACGCCTGGGCGCCATGAAAGGGGGAGAGGGGATCAATAGGTAGACTGCAAAAGGGGGCTCGGAGAAACAAGACACATGAACATGCAAGGTGATGGGGAGGAGCAGGGGGAGGGGGTATACATAGGGGCAGGAGAGCATAGAGGGGTGGGATGTCCTGAGGCCAGGAATGAATGCGTGTTGTGGGAGGTACGAAAGGTAGGTGAGGGAGGCTGTACCAGAGAGGGATGATGGGATGGATAGACGACGCCCAAGAGGGGACGCAAAGCTTCTATTTGCGCTCATAGCAAGGTTGACATTGGGATTGCAACTCGGGGTAAATTCCTTTAGTATTACCTATGGTTGAGCAACTGCTTTCATTATTATTGAGACTGGAGATCTCAAAGCAGTTGAAACTCGTTATTTTGTTTGTCCTTTTCATTGATGGTCTCGCATTGCTGACGCACCATATCGTTCTCCAGGTCAGTCCAAGCAAGCGATTGTAAACAATGGTTGCCCACCGTACCCTCATTTGCTAGCCTGTCAGCAAGGCCACATTCCCTTTACGCCTGACAACTTGGAAATGAAGCCCGCTGACCTTCTCTATGTGGCCCTTTATCTGTTGGAGGTTTCTGTTTAGGCGCTAGTTGTCTAACACTTATGCAACTTCCATGCCTTGTTGTAATTTGCGGCTGGCCTGAGTTGCTAGCATTGAGTTCCTTCGATGATTAGAGGCTAAAAGTTGTGGAGTTTGGCTATGGCGAGCCCATGTTCTAGGGCTTGTAATTCTGCTGCATTGTTGGTAGTGTTGCCAAGATTGCTCGCATAGATCCATATGATTTCTCGTTGAGAGTTCCAGAAAACACCCCCCGAGGCTTGCTCTACCCGGGTTTCCTTTCGCTGCCCCGTCATAGTTTAATTTGAGAGTACCTGACTCTGAGGGAGACTAGTGGTTTGTAGATCCCTGGTTACCCAGGATCCTTGAGGCCATTGAGTAATGGGTGAGATGAAGGTCCATAAGGGTTAGAATACGCTGTTCCGAACAACTAGGAGGATTGTTGGGGCTCTCAAGAGTGGAAGAAGCCATAGTTTCCCTGATAGTCTCCTTGACTAGGGACAAAACAATCTCTTCTAGATTGTGGATTCCTCTGAAGATTCTCGCATTCCTCTCCTTCCACAGAGCCCAACAAATGATACCTGGTATAAGATTCTAGGCTCTATTCACCAAGAGATTAGGGGAAAAGGAGGATCTCTAATTCTCAATGGTATTGAGGATGGAGGAGATGTCCCTATTTGAAACTTTGAAAACTAAATAGACCAAGTTCCACAAATTGTTAGCAAATGGGCAATCGTTCAGTGAATGGTTAGCTGTTTCTTCACTTTGCTCACAAAGATTGCATCTGGAGGGGCCAGTGAACCTCTCCCATAGAGTTTTCCATTTTCGCTCTGGTTGACGTTGGTTGTGGAGTGCAATGTAGTTGTAAGCCTCCTTTAGGTTTGAAGTACCTGACCGGATTCTTCCCCCATCTGATCTTATCCTCATCAGTATCAAATTGAAATTGTCTTTCCTGGAGTTCGATCGAGATCTTCTGCGACTCCTGAAGGTTAGGCGCGGGGTCCCAATCTTTTTCATCCAACCATTCCCTCTAGTTGTCCTTGCCATTTCTAGGCTTCAAGTAGTGGCTGACCTTGTTCTTGCCCTTGTTTTGCATGTTTATCCGGATCTGTCTAAATTGATCTTTGCTTGGATCCGACCTTTGTTGCCAGGGGTCTTCCCAAACAAGAGCTTTATCCTCGTTGCCAACCTCCCAAAAACTGTGATTACGTATGAATGCTCTTTTGTCCCAAGCCCGGTTCCAAATGGCATAGCCCTTGATGGTAGGGACATATTTCGCTTTCCAAATGATGCCCCAGGGGGAGTTTGGGTTTGCAATCCATCTCCACCATGTTTTGGCTCCAAGGGTTTACCCTAAGAGCTCAAGGTCCCTCAAACCGAGACCTCCTGCTTTTTAAGGTTTGCACAACTTGTCCCAAACCACCAACGCCCAGTTTTGCTTTTTTCTAAGCCCCACCAAAAGAAATTTATCTGGAGGTTTTTAAGAATGTTGGAGATGGATTTGGGGACTGTAAGGGCAGAGTACAAGTATTGGGGAATGGTATGCAACACAGACTTGACTAAAACCAAACGACTTGCCAAATTGAGAGATCTGAAGGTCCAGTTAGCTAGTCTTTTTTCCATTTTGGTGATAAGATTTTCCCACATTGAACGAGCGAGGGGCTTATGGGTAAGAGGGACTCCTAAGTATTTGGAAGGGAGGTTGCATCTCTGAAATTCCATGATTCTAGCAATGTTCCTTCGGATAGCTAGAGGGGCGTTGAAGAAAAACAATTTGGATTTCTCCTAGTTTATGGAGGTGCCGGAAGCTTCAGAAAAACTGGGAGAGGATGGCTTTGAAGGATAAGGCTCCTTTGATAGTGGGGAGACCCATTAACAAGGTATCATCAACAAATTGCTGATGTGTGGAGGGAGGAGCAAAGGCATAAAGCTTGAGGCCAGATAGGGCATTGTTGGAAGAGGCGACCATGATGGATCTGCTAAGGCCCTCGACCATGATGACAAAAAGGAAGGGAGAAATAGCATCCCCCTATCTCATACCTCTGGAAGGGCAGAAGGGTTGAGATGGTGAGCCATTTAGAATAATTGAGAAAAAAGCCCCAGAAACCATTGCCATTATCCATTTAATGCAGTCCTTGTGAAAACCAAAAGCTGCTAAAACACCTTTCATATATACTCCCAACTGATTTTATCGAATGATTTGGACATGTCCAATTGCATCAACATTCTAGGCTTTCTCTGAACTTTAAGGGAATGAATCAATTCATGGGAAAGGATGATGCTATCCAGGATTTACCTTCCACATAACTTGATTGGTGTGGGGAAATCAATAGAGGTAGGATGGTTTTTATTCTATTGGCCAAGACTTTTGAGATGATCTTGTAGATGACGTTGTAGAGGGCAATAGGCTGAAATTTATCCGGGGAGTCAGCGCCTTCATCCTTGAGAATTAAGGCTAGAAAAGTGGCATTTAGGGCTTTTAGAACATATTTTTGTATTCTAGACTCCTCCACCAAGATGTGAACTTCTTTTTTTTTATCAGGGGCCAATAGGCTTTATAGAAGTCTATGGTGAAACTATCTAGACTCAACGCTTTACCATTAGACATAGTCATTATTACTTCCTCCAACTCTTGCATTGAGACTCTTCTCAAGAGCATTTTATTGTGATCTTCGGTGAGGATAACCGGGGTGTTGTTGGTTATTTCTTGAATAGCCCTTGCCCCATCTGTTCTAGGCTTAGCTAGGAGATTGTTGAAGAACTGATTTAGTTCGGTTGCCATGTCCTCATGAGAGTGTATAAGGTTTCCCTCTCTAATTTTTAGGCCTAGTATCATATTGTGTTTTCCGTGCTGTATCATCGAACGGTGAAAGAAAGCTGAATTTCTTTCTTCGCACTGAAGCCAGTTAATGCGAGATTTTTGATTCCAAAGTTTCTCTTCTTGAGAGACCCTTTCCTCCCAACTTTTTTGAAGATTAAGCTCTTCCTGCTTCCTTTTTTCATTGATGCCCTCGCTAATGATTTGCTGCTGGAGGATTTCCATTCTAAGTTCGAGGCTCCTTTTGTCAGTGGTGATGTTGCCAAAAGTTTCCTTGTTCGAGAGTTTGATCTCATTTTTGATGAATTTTAGTTTCTGTTGGAATTTATACATCTTGTTTCCGGTTTGGGGCATCAGTGTACTCCACCATTCTTTCATTTTTTCCATGAAATTGGGGTGCTCCAACTAGAAGGCTTCAAATCTGAAGGGTCTATTCTTCGAGCTAGAGGAAATGTGAACCTTCAAGGATATTGGCCAATGGTCGGATCTTGATTGAGGAAGAATTTTGGCCTTTGTTTCCCAGGAGGTGAGATAAATATCTTATGAAAGAAGGAAACGGTCAAAGCTTGGAAGCAATTTGCTGATCTCCCCTTCGTCTGTTATTCCAAGTGAAGATTCCATTGTTCGTAGGGATGTCAATTAGGCTAAAGCCCTTGATGGTGCACTGGAAAGCTTCAGAGTCCTTATTTAGTTTTCTGATGCCTCCCTTCTTTTCCCCGAGGTTTAGCACAATGTTAAAGTCACCCGCACTAATAGGCTAGTGGATAGAATCAAGGAGCTGGCTAATGCTTTACAACATCTTGTTTCTTTCAATTGCACTGTGTGGAGCATAGATGTTGGTGACACAGATACTCTTGTTGGTGCCAATGATTTTCAAAGCAGTTGTGATGGATTATTTTGTGGCAACTGAGGAGGTTAGATTATACTGAGAGATTTTCCACAGAGTCGTGATTCCCCCTGTTGATCCAGTGCGAGAGTTCACTATATAGCTGTAATGCTTGAAACATTTTTTTGGAGGAGGGTGAGGTTAGCCATGTCAAGTTTGGTTTTTTGGATTAATAGGATCTCTGGTTTGTCAGTTATGAGTGTTTTTCAAGACTCTATTCTTTCCAGGACCATTGAGTCCTCTAATATTCCAAGAGATGCAATTCATTAATAAAGAGTGGGAGTTAGGGCTAGGGCTTTTACCTTTCCTTTGTTAATGAGTTTGGCCCTGAGTTCTTGAAGAAGCTGACTGGTTGTTTTCCTTTCTCTTTTCCTGCTTGGGTTGTTTGGGTTGTATTTTCCTGCTGCCATATTTGCCAGAACGCTGTTGACTGTGCTGTTTCTAGGTGGTGTTTGACTCGTGCTTTGTTTTAATTCCACTTGCAGGAGGTAGGCTCCTTTGTTTTTTGGATTTGGCCTTTTGGAATCGCAACAAGACTGTTTTTCTTCCATTCCTCTACGACTGATATGAGGTCGACTCCTTCCAATGCCTCTTCTATTGCGTTTTCCTCCAGGGTAGAGTCCACCAGAACTTGTTCCATTTCTATGTCTTCTTGTATATTCTCATCTTTAGTGTTGTTGTGTTCCAAGTATTGGTCCTCTTGCCTCTGATTTGCTGCATTTTGTGTATCTTCTTTGGCCTCCTTGTCATTTGAGCTGTTTGAGAGCGGTTGTTCTTGCATTTTGTTCAGAGCTTCAAATTTATTTAGGCTGGCTGCCTGGTGCTGCTCTTTCTTTTTGTGTGTCTTCTTGTTGTTTTTGTTCCTTGTTCTTACTCTGGTGAAACTCTGTTCATCCTTTTTCTTGTGAACCTACTCATAACTTTGAGGAGCTTTATTTTGTGGACAGTCCCTAAAGAGGTGACCATGCTCATGGAATTTTCTATAGCGGAATGGGATGTGTTTGTAATCAATGCTCTGGAGCCAGACCTCATCCCTGAATATCAATTTTATGGCCTCTGGAAGGGCTCTTGAGACGTCGATGTAAACGCATATTCTGGCATATGAAACATGATGTCCATTTTGTGTGCCCTCAGACATTTTTTTATATTCTCCTTGTTGGTCTCCAATGCCTTTGAGCACTGATGGAGCACAATAATCAGTTGGTAGAGAGTAGAGGCGAACCCAGACTGGGGCCCTAGTGAAGTGCTCTTTGTCTGGAGTGAAGTTTTCTGTCCAGAATCTCATATAATGTCCTGCAGAGTTGAAGAAGTAGGGGCTTCCCTCAAATATCCTATCTCTGTCTTCCAAGAGATCAAAGATGATTGTAAAAAACCCTTTTGAGCCTAGTTGTAATCTGATTTCTCCCTTTGGTTTCCATTTGTATTGAATCCACCAGTTTGGTGCTTTCTCTATGGGCCAGATGTCCATGAATTTACGTATTACTGCGTGTTCTTGCATATAGTCTCTATAAACTACTACCCCGGGTCTTGTTATTCCAACTCCGAGATTTTTTTGGCTTTTGGGTTGCAATTGCTTCTTAGTTTTGTTCTTGCCTTTTGCAGATCTTCCTCTATGTTTTTTGACTCCATCGTTGTTCAAGCATTTGCAGAGGTGGTGCCTATAGCTGATTGGGCCTTTACATTTTTCCCTTTTTTTTCCTTACGTTTTTCCCTTGCTTCAGGGCTCGTTCTCGAGGAATGAAAAGTTGTGCATGAAGCTCGCTTCCTGAAAAAAAAAAGGACTCCTGATCCTTTGGTTGACCAAAAACCATATCACGAAAGGAGGGGGCCTTGGGGCCATCTTCCGACTCCATGGAAGCTTAAGAGGCGAGGGTCATGCCCTGGCAGCCGAGCACCACGACGCTTTGCTGGGAGCCACCGGGAAAACACATAGGAGGCTTGACCTAGTGTCTCTGCGCTTCTAGTTCACTTGCCAAGGTTTTCGAGCACCCCCCAAAATATACCACCTTCTCCCGTTTTGGAATCATTTTTTTTTTTTTTGTTCTAATTGTATATATATATATATATATAATATAGTTTTAAATTGAATAATTTTTTTTTTTACTTCTCTTTTTTTTAAATAATATTATCCATTTTTGCTGATATAATAAAATCTCTTTTTTAAAATTTTATACCTAATTACTCTCTTTTCTTTTTGTATAAACTCCTTTTTTTTAAAATGATCTATATATCCTCTTTACAAGATATGGCTTATTTTTATTTTTTTAATGTTGAACTCATACAAGAAATGAATGAGTTGTGGTGATTTGCGGATTAAATACTTGTTTCCTTGATTGGTTATTTGTTTTTTTGTATTATTGAAGGGTCACATTGGTTATTGGTGGCATAATAACTTTTAGAAACTAATAATGGCTTAGATGGTATGCAATTTCAAATCGTAGCCTCTTTATTTTTGATTTTGCAATTGTTTGATGGCTTATTAGTGGCCACTATGACGTCTGTGGACCGTGGATGTTTTCCTCAGTGATGGTGCATGGAGTACGACGACGAAGATAGCTATAACGCTATGGGTTGGCTAATTGGTATGTGGTCGTGGTTTGGGCTACAGGGGAAGCAAATCAGGAGCTGTGGTTGACGAAGGATGGTGGAGAGATGTAGGGATTGAAACAAAGTAGGGATAGTGGCTTCGCAGCTGCAGGACGAACAATTTAGTGGACGCTTTGTGTGGCGATGGTGGCTGCAATGGATGGTGGATTGTGGCAGACTTATACACAGGGATCGATGGTCAATAAGGAGCGGTGCCACGGGGAGCAACTCACAGGCTGCTAGTGGTGACTTCTTTGGTATGTTGAGGCTTGATCTGGGATGGCAAAATTTGTGGTGTGCTGGGGCCAGGAGTGCGGTTGCTATGGATGACAGAGAAAGCGTATGAATCGGGTGGCTGCATGGTGGTGGATGAACAATGGAACAATGGATGAAGAGTCGAAGGGTAGCGAGGGGCAATAGCTACAATGGTGTTTGGCAGTGGCTAACAAAAATCCCGGCGGCAGAGTGTACTTGAGGGGCAACCTTTTGTTGGTAGTAGTCAAAGGTTGGGGCAAACAACAGTCGTCACAGGGTGTGGCTATTTGCGGATAATTGCATTCTGTGGCTATTTGCGGTGGAGCAGTATAGGTTTGCACAATTGACTGGCGGTTGTGGTTGGCGACATCTTGTGGTCCACACATAATGTTATTTTAGTTCTATTTCTATTTTTTATTATTTTTTGTTATATGATTTTCTTTGATTTTTATTTTTTTTAATCTATATATATATATATATATACCTCTTTTCTATATAATTGTTTTTATTTTTATTTTTTTTTCTTACTTAAAAATGGCCAAGGGCCTTTGACGAACTCAACAACGGAGAAACTCCAAAAGTTTGTAGCGAAATGCTTCAAAGGCAACGAAGTTGACGAATTTCAATGGTCAAAGACCTGGACCGGAGAATGAAGCTCTTGTGCAACGGTTGAGCGGCCGAAGGATCGAACTACTATGATACCAATGGAACGAACAAAGTTGTCCCTTCACGTTAAATACTCCAGAAGACTTGGAATATGTAAATCTCCATTGAGATACAAGAATATATATTAGAAAGTATGAATAAGATTGATGATGCAATTGAGAGTAGGGTCCCGTATATATAGCCAGGAAGTACCCTTTCACAAAGAGTCATGTCTGTAGAGACATGCCTGTTTGTTTAACTAATTATTATTTAATTACATATTATTATGATTATTTTTTAATATCTATATTTATTATTTTTACATAGATTATGTTCATAACAAGGAACAATCATGGGACTTGAGTTACTCCTTTCGTCAACTTATTTTTACCACCCTTCTTGTGCACCTTTTTCATGAGTGATTTTTCTTTTTTACATATATAGCTTGGGTTACAAGGTTTCATTGACTCATCATTGACCACTTAAAGGTAAGGTGTTTCATTACTTATTGGGGTTGGGAATCGGGATATTCAAAGTTCGTTTCATTTAGATAGTTTAAACATTAGCCAAGAACTAGGTGAGGGTTAATGAGGGGGGTAGAGGTTAGGCTAAGCTTTTGTCCACATTTTTATTTCTCCCTGCCAATCTTTTGCATTTTAACATTATAGCTCATGCTTTTTCTTTTCATTCTATTTCATCAACCTCTTAGGGCAACGTTTCTATGTCCCTACTTATGAATGAGGAAAATAGGGAACCGATACTGGTGATAGATAGTAATCAACCCAAAGATGGGATATGGATATTTGGGAAAGATGGAAGGTGTTAAGTATGGATTACCATGGATAGACAACATCAATTAGAGCCTCCAATTTGTGCGCCTCCTAGATAATGGAAGAAAGGCCTCAAGGAAGGTCACACTGGAATAGGGGCAAGTGATAACACCAACATGAAGCAAGGGAACACATGTACTGTCAAAAGCGGTCTATCTGTATCATCCAATTCAACCTGTAACCCATACTAGAATGCCTTCAAACATTAAATGAAAGCACTTCAATATAAAAATGGTTAATGTATCTCATATTTGATGACCCACCTTCATCGGATGAGCAAGCTAGATGAAGAAAGCACTGACTGGAGCATAGATGAGAGGCATTTGAGGCTAGCTATCAGTGGATCATGATAGGGCTGTTGTCTGGTTGGCTGACACAATAGGAGAAACAATTTCTCCCAAGGGTTATTTACATGTGTTGGTAACAGGCCCAAACAACAAACAAGTTTGAAGTTTGAACTGACTGGTGTTGGTCTGGTTCTACCCATTTTGAATTTTTGACAACTATGGTGAATACACAAAGTACATCAGGGCGAACAAATCAATGGGCCAAAGGAGGTTCAACCTATTGTCCTCTCTCTGAATTCCAATAGATGCCACGACTTGATAGAAAATGACAGTTTTGGCCGGAGCATGATCTGCCAATCTTTCTTTAAATGTTGTAGCCTCTCCTGAAGGAAAAGGGGAAGATTCCTCTCGAACTTATGGCGTTCCATGTTCCGTTGCCATACTGTCTGATCATCTAGTTGTCACCCAAAATGACCCTCTCTTCAGTGAACATGGTTGACAAAAAGTATGTCATACTCCTAGGCAACCTGTCCCCAAAAAATAATCTCACGGCTATGCACTTCTAGAACACATGCTCAATAGTCTCTGATTTGTGACAAATCACAAAACCATCTGTTAGACAACAAGGGTTTGACTGAGAACCAATCATGCAAGCACCCTGGTCTTAGAGGACTAGTTGGCTTTCTATATATCTTAACATTTCCTAGCCCATTTGGCTTCAACATCTTGTATGGTACATATTTTATTAAGATGTCCTACAATTGGGGGCTTTGATTTGATTTTTATCACTGTGAGAAGGATTGCAGGAGAAAAAAGTTGGCAAACTTTTAACCCACTTTTTTGTGAATGTTTCTGTTTTCAATCTGCAACATCTGACATTCTTTGTTTGTCTCTGCCTGGCCATTCACTTAGTAGGTGTGATTTCTGATATGTGGCATCTCCTGTGATTTCTTTATCTCATGCTCTACTTTCACAAACTCATCTCTGCTCTGCAAAAGTGGTTTAGAGAGGTCTTTGTGTGAAACTTCTAGGAGAATAAATGTATGCAAAAAATGCTACGATATATTTTGATATGTCATGTTCACTTTTTAAAATAATTTTTATGGACAGAGAAGAACAGCACTTATAGATGGAAGATATTGCATGATTGTATTTTTATTGCTTCTCTTATTTATAATATAGTTTTTTTAACATTCTGCATGATGCTTTTACTACTAAGTCGTATGATTGATTGTGCCAGTGTCTGTGCCTTTTCCTTCTGCAGGTACAGATACAGGAGGAAGTGTAAGAGTGCCTGCTGCATTCTGTGGTATTCTAGGGTTCCGTCCTTCCCATGGGGCTGTTTCCACCATTGGTGTTGTGCCAATGGCTCAGAGTTTAGATACTGTTGGTATGGAATTAGATAAAATAGCCAAGATTTTCCTTGCATCATATTCTTGGCTTTTTTTATTTTGTGTTAGAGATTATTATATTGTACTTTAAATGGTTGCATGTAAAGAGGACCTTTAGTTCATTTTATCTTCCAAATGAGTATCTGTCTGAATCAGGGTGTATAATTACTTTTTCACATTTCTGTATGTACTTTAAATTGCACACAACAACAAATTTCAATTAAGTGATGAAACATTTGCAAGCGTGCTAATACATTCATAGAATTTATGTAGGTTATTTGTGTGAGACCCAAATATTCTTGGCTTTGTTTTGTGTTAGAGATTATTACATTGTACTTAAAATTGTCGCATATAAAGAGAACCTTTAGTTCATCTTACCCTCCAAATGAGTATCTGTTTGAATCAGGGTGTATGGTTGTTTTTTCATATGTCTGTATGTACTTTAAATTGTATGCAACACCAAATTTCAATTGAGTGAAGAAATATTTGCAAGCATGCTAATACATTGTAACGAACAAAGTTCGTTTACTCAGAGGAATGCTTTGTTGAGAATTCAGTAGGGCAGTGAATATGTTAATTCTCTTTAACTTGATAACTGTTTGTTTTACCTTTTTCCTTATTAGCTTTGTTCTTTACGTGTATGGTTACTTTTTCATCTTTCTGTATGTACTTTAAATTGTATGCAACAACAAATTTCAATTGAGTGAAGAAATATTTGCAAGCATGCTAATACATTGTAATGAACAAAGTTCCTTTACTCAGAGGAATGCTCTGTTGAGAATTCAGTAGGGCAGTGAATATGTGAATTCTCTTTAACTTGATAACTGTTTGTGTTACATTTTTCCTTATTAGCTTTGTTCTTTATTATTATAGTGTGAGATACATCAAACAACTGCCAAAACAATAAGAATAGTGACAGTGTATAGGCTGCAAGCCAGGGCCAAAACCACTCCTCTTGAGGGGAAAACCTTTGAATCTCTTCTCTTCTTATAGATCCTTCAATTGACAAATACCGTGACCTAATGTATTAGACAAATACCCTCCAAGAACTCAGCCTCCTGCTGCATGAACTTCAACCTCCTACTGCAGATCCGAAATTCTGTCTTCCAGCAACTGCTGCTGCTCCTTTAGAAGACTTCGATCCTCTTTGTATGGCCTTCTCTTCCCTTCACTTGCCTTTCCTTGTAACTTAGGGCTAGTGAGATACCCTAAGTGACCTTCGCTTGATTTCATTTCTCTCTTTCCTCTAAGATTGAACCAAAGATAGCCCCAACGCAGAAACCCTAGCTTCGACTTGTACGTGAGAGAGAGAGAGACTTTACCCAAGCACTTCGATTTCCTTTTTTTCTTCTTCGTCCTTCTTCTTTGACTTCCTTTGCTTTCCTCTTCTTCGCATAGAATGAGATGAGTGTGTCTAATGGAGGATGAGTTCCTCTCTATATATCGGCTTCTTCAAGGGTAGACGTGGCTCTTCATGTAGGCTAACTTTGACAACTTCTAGCCCGACTTGATCTTGGAGGTATTTCGACACTTCAAAGACAAACAAATTTTTCTTTACAAGATAGAATGTGCCCTTAGGGTCTTCAATATATGAAAATGACTCTTAGACCTAGGACAAACCCTAGAAGCACTCAATGGGTGCTTGACCTATAAAATAAAAGAACTTGAGCATGAAACACATGCTTCATTAAAGTAATTTCTTTTCATTTTATAATTTACTAGAATATGTTTCATACTTATGAAGACCAAACCTAGTTACACATTTTTCATTACACCCTCTTAATTAGGGAGGTATTCATAACAGGGACATGGTCATTCTCAATCTGAAGAGATCTCATAAAAAGAATTGGATCGGTAACCCATTTGTATGATATCATAACAACTAGCATTGTCACATAGCAAGGCCTTGACTAACAACTCTGTCTCTCCACAAGATCCGAGCACAATGCAAGCGAGACCAATGATGTATAGACACCATAATCATTGTCTCTCAAGGTACATACTCCACCCGAGTGTTCACCGAGTATGACCTTCCATGGGACTATTCTTGTCTTGGGTAGCCAACCCTCAAAGAATATCGATCCTCCACGAATCCTCTTATTTTGGATGTGATATCTCATCCTCAAAGAGTATCGGATGCCAAATGATTACCCAATCCTCTATTCTGTCTTCCTAATTGAAGACAAGAATAATGTGTCTATCTCTCCCTCTCAATTAGGGATGATACATCAACCAACCAAAGCTTGTCTCTTAAGTATACAAGCTTCTTGTTGGGAAGTGACTTTGTCAGTATGTCAACGACCTGCTCATCAATGGGGAGACACTGTAGTTGCAACACACCATTTTGCACTAGCTCTTGTATGTAGTGATACTTGTTGTTTATATGCTTTGTCTTTCCATGAAACACTAGATCCCCAAACAAATGTATACAATTGGTGTTATTACAAAGTATCACTGTAGGGTTCATTGGTCCGTCAAACAGGTCGGATAACAACTTCCTCAACCATACTGCTTCTTTGCTTACTTCACAGGCTGCAATGTATTCAACCTCAGCACTACTCAAGGCGATGGTGTCTTGCTTTCTACTCATCCATGAGACCATGGAAGATCCTAAACTGAAACATCCTCCCGTAGTGCTTCTTCCATCTTGCTCACTACCTCCCCAGTCAGAATCTGTATATCCAATTAGTTGGACATCATCCTTCTATCTTACTTTAGACAGTAGTGGATAGTTCCTCGCAGATATCTCAGAATGTGTTTTGCTGTTATGCAATGATCATGCTTCTGCTCCACTTGGAATTGACTGAGAACATTTACTGCAAAACATATGTTTGGTCGAGTACTCACCAAGTACATCAATGAGCCAATAAGTTGTCTGTACTTGGAAGGATCCACTCAGCTAGATTCAGAACTCCTTAGTCTCTTCAATTTTGTGACCATCAGAGTAGTCATAGGTTTGCAGTCCATCATGTCAAACCTTTTCAGCATCTTGATCACATATTTTCCTTGACCCAAATAGACTTCATCAGATCCTTGCCATAGTTCTAGTCCCAAATAGTAATGCATCAACCCAAGATCCTTCAGATCAAATTCTGCTGCTAGTTGCTTCTTACATTCTTCAATTCGACCTTCTACACCTGTCAAGAGAAGATCATCTACATACAAAAGAATGATTACAGGTTCAGATCAGTAGAACTTTTTGTGAAGCCTATTATTTGTAGGTATGCATCCATTCTAGCATACCATGCCCTTGGTGCTTGCTTGAGGTCATATAATGCTTTCTTCAATCTACAAACATATGCCTTCCTATCTTTAAATTCGAATCCCAAGGGTTGTTCTTATTAGACTTCTTCATCTATTGTGCCATTTAGAAACGTAGTCTCAACATCCATTTGGTGGACGTTGCATGCCATCGAAGCTGCCATTGAGACTAATGATCAAATCATTGTATATCTTGCTGTTGGAGCAAATGTCTCTTCATAGTCGATGCCTTAAAGTTGAGAGAAGGCTTTAGCCACAAATATTGCTTTATACTTATCTATACTTCCATTTGCTGCATGTTTGATCTTATAGATCCACTTGGAAGTAACCAAAAATTTGTCGTCGGGCTAGGTATGGTCTCTCAGACTCCATTCTTCATTATAGACTGATATTCTTCATTCATGGCATCCTTTCATTCTTGATGGTTTACAGCCTCTTCAAAAGTGGATGGTTATGATTCTATTAGTTTTGTCATTTATGCAGCATACACATAATATCTTTTGGGTTTCTTGCTCCCTCTGAATGATCCTTCCATTGCTTCATGACCTTCTGCATCAAGTAGAGTAGATTTTAACCAATTAGGTCTTTTTCTTGTTTCAGGAATAACTACAGGTTGAAATGGCTCACCAGGACCTTCTTCTTGATGGTGTGATTCTTCTTCTCCCTTATCCACTCTCTTTAACTACGGGAAGTTCTTCATCATTAGAGTCCATGGAAAGTTCTTTTGATTTCTTGAAATCCCTACTTTCGTCAAATATGACATCACGACTTAACTTCTATGTGATGTCCGTCTTTCATGTAGATTCAGTAAGCTTTTGATGGGTTGTTGTACCCAACAAATGTTCCCTTCATTCCTGAAGGGTCCAACTTCTTTCTTTTATCCTTAGGTATGTGGATATATACAAGACACCTGAAGATTCGAAGATGATCTACAGATGGATTCTTTACAGTGAACACTTCTTCCGGAGTTTTGTTGTCTAGAGATCTATGGGGACTTCGATTTTGAATGTAGACAACGGTCTTTGTGGCTTCTCCCCACATGAACTTAGGAAGATCTTGATCGTGTATCATTACTTTTACACTTTCTTCAATGGATCTATTTTTCCGTTCTGCAACTCCATTTTGCTCGGGATTGTATGGGACTATCAACTCCCTCTTAATCCCAGACTCCTTACAGAATGCTATAATTTCTTTGGATATATATTCTCCTCCATTATCATATCTTAATATCTTGATTGTTTTTCCTGTAAGGTTTTCCACTTCAACTTTGAATTCTTGAAATTTTGGAAATACTTCATCCTTGGTTTTCATTAGGTAAACCCTTGTTTTTCTTGAATGATCATCGATGAATGTGACATAATATAGGTGACCTGCAAGAGATTTAGGAGTCATAGGGCCAGATACATAGGAGTGAATGAGATCCAAGATTTCTTTTGACCGTGAAGCACTGCTTCCAAATGGTTTCTAGGTATTTTTGCCTAATGCACATCCCTTACAAACTCCTTCATGATCTTCTCTCAGATTTGGAATTCTGTCTACTATGGATCTTAGAGTTGGAAGGATTTTGAATTGTAGATGACTAAATCTTCTATGTCAGAGTTCACATGGGCTAATTTCAATGTGAACTAGGGCTTGGGCTACAAGAGACATTAGTCTGTAAAGTCTTTTTTCTTGAATGCCAATGACTTTAGCTTGATCTATACTTGAACCTTTACTCCATACAACGACTTTACCATCAATGAAAGCTACTCTATCACCCTTTTCTTCTAGACTTGAAATGGAAAGTAAATTTTTGTGCAAACCTGGAACAAATAAAATGTTGTTGTGGTGAATGTTGCTTCCATCTTCTAGCTTTATGGATGTTGGTCCAATACCTTTCATGGGATAGTTCTTGCTATCTCCAAGTTGCACTGAATAAACGAATTTTCATTTTGATAAGGTCTTCAATTGATTGGAGTGGCCAGTCATGTGCCTTGATGCACCACTATCAATTACCCAAATGTCTTCATCTTGGAATGTGCTAGAGAGAGCCGAGAAGAGACCTTCATCCTTTTCTTTGATTGATCTCTTCTTAGTAGAGAATAGGAAACTCCATGCTGCCTTGATACATTTCTTGAGATGGCTTGCAATCTTCTTGATGAACTTCTTCATTGTCGAGGAGATCTTCATGATGCCCTTAGATGACCTTAGCTCCGATTTCGTGTTGAGAATTCAATAGGGTAGTGAATATGTTAATTCTCTTTAATTTGATAATTGTTTGTGTTACCTTTTTCGTT
Source organism: Pinus taeda (assembly GCA_000404065.3). Taxonomy (NCBI): domain Eukaryota; kingdom Viridiplantae; phylum Streptophyta; class Pinopsida; order Pinales; family Pinaceae; genus Pinus; species Pinus taeda. The sequence continues at coordinate 24,788 of APFE031357865.1, forward strand.
ATTAGCTTTGTTCCTTATTATTATAGTGTGAGATATATCAAACAACTACCAAAACAATAAGAATAGTGACACGGTATACATGCTGCAAGCCAGGGCCAAAATCCCTCCTCTTGAGGGGAAAACCCTTAAATTTCTTCTCTTCGAATAGATCCTTCGACGAATACCGTGACGTAATGACTTAGACAAATACTCTCCAAGATCAAGATCAACTTGGCCTCCTGCTGCATGAACTTTGACGTCTTACTGCAGATCTGAAATTCTATTTTCTGGCAACTACTGCTGCTCCTCTAGAAGAGTTCGATCTTCTTCGTATGATCTTCTCTTCCCTTCACTTGCCTTTCCTTGTGACTTAGGTCTAGTGAGATGCCCTAAGTGATCTTCGCTTGAATTCCTTTCTCTCTTTCCTCTAAGATAGAACCAAAGATAGCCGCAACTCAGAAACCCTAGCTTCAACTTGTACGTGAGAGAGAGAGAGAGACTTTACCCAAGCACTTCGACTTTCTTTTTCTCTTCTTCGTCCTTCTTCTTCAAATTCCTTTGCTTTCTTCTTCTTCGCATAGAATGAGATGAGTGTGTCTAATGGAGGACGAGTTCCTCTCTATATATAGGGTTCTTCAAGGGTAGACATGGCTCTTCATGTAGGTTGACTTTGACAGCGTCTAGGCTGACTTGATCTTGGAGGTATTTCGACACTTTTAAAGACAACAATTTTTTCTTTACAAGATACAATGTACCCATATGGTCTTCCATATATGACATTGACTCTTAAACCTAGGACAAGCCCTAGAAACACTCAATGGGTGCTTGACCTATAAAGTAAAAGAACTTGAGCATGAAACCCATGCTTCATCAATAATATTTTCATTTTATAATTCATAAGAATACATTTCATACTATGAAGACCGAACCTAGTTACACCTTTTTCAACATGTTTTGATACCAATGTAACGAACAAAATTTGTATTCTCAAAAGTTAAATACTCTAGAAGACTTGGAATATGAAAATCTCCATTGAGATACAAGTATATATATATATATATATATATATATATATGAATAAGGATGACGTTACAAATGAGAGTGAGAGACTGCTTATATACCCTAGGCAGGTGTCCCTTTATGAATGGTCATGTCCTTAGGGACATACCTCTTCATTAACTAATTACTAATTAATCAATATTAATGATGTGTTATTATTATTATTTATATTTACTTTATTTATACTTACATTATTTATATCTATATTTTATTCATAACGTTGTCTTCCTCTTCAACCTGGTGAAAGGGTTCATCTTTTTTTTTTTCTTCTATTTCAAATGTCTTCTCGTCTCAGAATTGTTATCCTTGTTGATACAAGTTGATATGATCCTTTGAGTGATAAACAAAATTGTCGAATTGAGAAAGGATTTAACCATCCTAAATCAATGTTTTGCGGAATCTTGCGGTTACTAGATACTTCGTATGAACCTTTATCACGAGATTGAATTGCACTGACAATAGTAGTCTTTGGAACAAAAGTTTGTTGTTTCTGATCTTGAGTGATACGGATATGCAGATTGATTGAGTTGTCTGCTCTTTTGATTCAGATGTCGAGAGGGAGGTCTTGTGGTTTGATTTTCTTTTACCTTGTGTGTAACAACTTCCTGATTTACTTAAAATACTGATGTTGTTGATTTGGTTACAAAATCTTCTTTTGGATTTTTCATCATTTGAACTGCAACATCTGAATATGTTTTTCCTTCCAACTGGTTTTTCCTCTTTTTGAGGTGTGATATTGACTGAATCGGTATTCGTTCCCTTATCTTCAATTTGGATGGTTACATCTAACGACTTCAATACATCTTTTGTGATGCGTTCTTCTAGTTTATTTTTCAATGATTGCTTATCATTTTTAAGTTTCTTAATTTGAGTGAGTAATTTCTCGCTATGGTCCTTTAGACGAGTAATTTCTTCGTTTTTGCCGGCGATGATTTTGTCAACTTCCCTTTGCATATTTTGTATCGCCTTTTTACTTTCTTGAAGAATTACTTTTGAGATTTTTTGTATGTCTTCTGGCGTCACTAAAGCTGGCTTCAAAGTAACGTCCTGTAGTGTTATTTTTTTCTTTTTGTGGGAAAATGTCAAAAAGTTATTTTTCGTATTTAGGATAAAAGACCCTAGGGTTTTCATCGAGGGTGAACCCAAAACAAAGTCACTATCGTCAAAAAAATAAGGTTTTCATGGTGAATTGCGAGATAAAAGTATAATCCTTAATACTTAGTTCTAAATTGCTTATGTTGTATTGTTTGTCACTTGTGTCAACAAAATTCGTTCAATTATATTTGATTCAAGAATCACTAATTGGTTAGGACATTTAGGACTAACATAATTACTATCTTCAGTAGGACTGATAGAGATTATAATATCTCGTCCTGCAAGTGATCCTTTGATTTTAAATATTGTACTAATACATTTACTAAATGTTTTAGGAAATCTTTTATCACTGGTCTCTTTTTCCTTTTTACTTGGATGAACTTAGGGTTTTTTAAAGTAACCATTTTTTCCTTTATAAATATCTCCATATCAATTAAAAAAATATTCTTCTTTTATACTTTACAATATATCTCTTTTTAGAACTTTAGAAGTATATTTTCCTTGACTTAATAAATACCTTCACCTTAAAACAAATGTCCCCGTTTTTTAAAATAAAAGTGGGTCAAATAAACCTTATATTAACTTAGTTTAGGATATATATATATATATATATAAAGTAAGGGATTAATAATATCTCCCTTCATGGCCCTTTGTATTATGTTTATATTATTTAAGTTTGGGTGGTTTTTGGCTATTAAATTCACTTATAGTCATGCCTTTACATAAACCAAGGGTCACAACATTTCTCTCACCCAACGTTTCGAACAACATGAACAAGGGATAGAGGACCATAAAATGTATACGCACTATAGCTGGACAACAAAAGCTTATGTGTATGGTTTAGCCGATTTTTCTTCTTCCATTTGTAGACTTGTCAAGGTATTATAATTTACAATAGTAACAAAAGAATGATCTGCTTCTTGAGTGTAGTCAAATAGGATTTGCAACGATGTCTGGACGTAGTGGAAGAGGATTTCCAGCGGCGACGTCAGTGATGGGGAGTAGAAGAATGGAATGGCGGGAGAATGCGGTCGCTGAAAATGGTGGCCGACGATGGTCGATGTTGGTGTGTGGGCTATGACTGACGGTAGATGTTGGACTCCAATGACTGCGTTGGTGTCAGACAACTACAACGAGGGTGGTTGACTGATGTGAACTGAACGCACTACGGATCGACCTAGCGACGAATTGTTGTGAATCATTTGTGCTGTAAATCAGTCGAGCGACGAGTGGTTTGTGTGGTTGTGGCAGTTGATGGGAGCAACAAATTGTGTGGCGGTGGCTATGGGAACGGGGTTTTTGACAGGGCTGCAGACAACAAACGAGTATGGTCGACGAAAGATGTGGCCGATGGTATGTTTACGGTGGCAACGGATAGCTGCAGGAAGGACGACGTATGGAACTTGGCAAGACGGATGAGGCAACTGGTCAACTGAGTTGTTTTTGGTTGCCAGTAGGTATGGTGTCTCCTTGTCGTGCGGAAGTAGCTATGAATGGCAGCAAGAGCTTTCGACGGTCGTGGCTTTTGTTTTTTTGGTTTTTATTTTTATTTTTATAAGTAACCTTTTTTATCTTTGAGTTTCATTTTTATTTTTTTTACTATATATATATCTTTTTTATTTTTCTAATGATTTTTTTCTAGTAGATATAATTAATTTTTGATTTTTTTCTACCTTTTTTTTGAATATATCTATATATATATATATATATATATATATATATATATATATATATATATATATATATTTTTTTTTTTTGAATTCAGGGTTTTTGTGGATCCATAATGAATTAAGTAAGAAATTTTTCTGTAGAAATCACATAGGAAATTTTCTTGCCAAAGTGTTTTAAACCATCCAGTGTGGTTTATCGTGAGGACAAGATGAAGAGGCAGATCATGGCACGAGCATAAATAGAGAGCAATGTAGAGACCCTTGGTTCAATTAATGGCTATAATAAATGACTAGTTTATAAATAATATATTTTTATAATTTCTATAATAAACAGCTAGTTTATGAATAATAATTTTTATTTTTAACATTAATCATTAGGATCAAACTAATCTAGAATAGGTTAAATATATATAAAAAAGGAATCAAACTTTCAAAGTCAAACTTCAAACAAAGAGCGAAATCAACAATAACAAAAGGAGTCATGACCCTATTAATAAATAATGGAGTCAAGACTATATTAATAAATAAAAATATAATTAATGAGAAACAATGCCATAATTCAAAAAATATTCATATAATGTAAATTAATAAATTTCAAAGTCAAAATAATCAAAGAAAGACTCGAGAATCAAGGTCAACTATAAAATAAGGGTGCAGGTCCTACAGATAATCCAAGGAATTAATAAAATAAACAAGGTCTAACATAAAATACAAGCTTAGAGGAGCTAAGAAAGATTAAGATGATAAAACACTCCCGAAGTTAGGAATTCCAAGATGAAAAAGAACTTAATTAATGAAAAACAATAAGAGAAACTTAATAACATAAACCATATAAATAAATAAGAAACAGAGACAAAAAAATTCTTTATTTAATTTTTTATTTGCTAAATACTTAAGAAGACAAGACAGGGACCCAACTTCTATTAATATTCCAACCATCATCTCTATTCAAATTATTGGGCCTTCTTTCGATTTCTAGGGCCTCCCTAAATTTTCAATGATGGAAATGACTACTCCTAGCAATGACTTAGGCATCCTCATTGTAGATGTGATGCTTAAATTTATCTGCCAAAGCAGAGGAGCGGGTCCTACCATGCTTGATGTTAGTGGCGTGCTCACGAATCTTTTGATTAATCGAGCGATTGGTCTCACCTATGTAGGAAGTCCCACAAGAGAAAGGGATAACGTAAACACTTTTCATATTTCTAGGATCCATTGGGTCTTTGACAAATCTTAGGGAACTCCAAATGGTATTTAGAGGCCTAAAGGTTGAAGGAACCTTATGCTTCCTTAAGATCTTCACAATCTTGTCAATGGCCCCTTGGATAAAAGGGAGATGAACTCCAATAAATTGATTCTTGAGTTGTTTCTTATCTCTAGGACTTTTTTCGGCTTTGAGGAAAGCCTTAGTGCATTGGTGTCTACTGCTTTTGTAGAACATGCGGATAAATCTATAAGCATTACATCTGCATTGAGGATGCCCAAGTCACTGCTAGGATTAGTCATTTCCATCAGTGAAAATTTAGGGAGGCCCTAGAAATCGAAAGAAAGCCCAATAATTTGAATAGAGACGATTAGTTGAAATATTAACAGAAGTTGGGTCCCTGTCCTATCTTCTATTATAGATCTGATATGAAAATATAAATATGCCCAAGAAATAACAAGATCTGAATATAGAAATGCTTCACTTTATTAATCAAACTCTTAAGGTAGGGCAACACCATACATTCATTTTAAGGAAGGAGAACACTCCACAAGCCATATACATGTCCATACAATATTCCTTTACATCTCTCAATGGGGAGTCTATACCCTCTATATATGCCTCATACATATAATACCATAGGTCATTACCATGGTTCCCTCAATACCATCTATCTAATACAATGGGCTTATTACCTTATTGTTAACTACTTGTGGTCCCTCAAATGATACGGGTTAACCACTTTATTTATTACTATGTCTCATCCCATTATTACATTATTCCCTTGGGTACTCCCTCTGTACCCCATACTATCCCCCATACCTTTATATACCTAGGGGGGATAGTATGGGGTACAGAGGGAGGTACCCAAGGGAATAATGTAATAATGGGATGGGCCATAGTAATAAATAAAGTGGTTACCCTGTATCATGTGAGGGACCACAAGTAGTTAGCAATAATGTAATAAGCCCATGGTATTAGATAAGATGGTATTGAGGAAACCATGGTAATGACCCATGGTATTGTATGTATGAGGCCTATCTAAAGGCTAGAGACTCCCCATTGAGAGATGTCAAGGAATATTGTATGAACGAGCATATGGCTTATGGAGTGTTCTCCTTCCTTAAGGAGTGAATGTATGGTGTTGCCTTACCTTAAGGGTTTGATCAATAAAAAGAAACATTTCTATCTATATTCAGATCTTGTTATTTTTGGTGATTATTTACAGTTATTGGGTATACTTGTATTCTCATATATCTTCGAGTCAGATCTATAACAAGTGGTATCAGAGCACTTTCTTGGGCAAAGCATAAATTTTTTATTTTTATTTTTGGCAGGAACTTTTTGGGACGACGAGTTTGCAGATCAAATCTATACGTTCTGGTGCAAAATTGACAAAATCTAATTGCAGATCTGGGTTCTTTGCGAAAAAATACCCAATTTGAAAAAAAAAAATTGGCCGAATCAGAGTTCGGATGAGGGAGATATCGCTGATTTAAAAATTAGCTGTGTTGTAGACATTTTTCAGAGCGGCAAGTTTGCAGATCAGATCTGTATGTTCTGGGGCAACATTGCAAAATCTAATTGCAGATCTGGGTTCTTTGAAAAAAAACACCCAATTAAAAAAAAAGCCAGTCGAATCGGAGTCCGGATGAGGGAGATCTCGCTGATTTAAAATCAGCTCTTTTTTCAGAAATTTTTGTGCTAGTGGGACAGTTGCAGTGCGAATTTGAAATTCCAGTGCCTAGATCTGGATTTCTATCACGTGGGGAGAAGAAGAATGGTTGTTCCATTTCAAAAAACAGATCATAATAGGGATTCTGAGCAATATTCACTGAATTGTGGCCATTTCAAATTTTCGCCAAGTAAGCGATTTGTTTTCAAAACCCTCTTCATGCCTTATAATAGTAAGTTTTTTTACAGGAAAATATGATTGGTCTTCTATTGAAAATTTTATAGCATATCATAAGTTGGACTTTCCAAGGTGCTGGAAGGACAAAATAGGGTTTTATTTGAAAAATGAGGCGGCTATATGGTGGAAATCACTTGACAGTGAGTTTCTAAAGTTATGTAGTGCTGATGAAATAGAATAACTATTTTTGGACAAATGGTCTCATACTAGAAAGGAGGAAACCACAAAACCTAGCAAAGATTTTATTTTTATAGGAAAGAAGGAAACCAAGAAACCTAAAGGGTTATTCTCTGCTGGTATCTCCTTATTACAAGTTCATGGATTGATTCAGAAGGAGAAGATCACTGTGTCTATAAATCCTAGCTGCAAGCATAATTTTATCAATGTTAATTTGGCAAAAAAATTGCAAGTTATAACAAAACACATTGAAAACACACAAGTTGATAATGAGGATGTTCAAGTTTATAAAGATTTGAAGCTTTCTATAGATAAGTATGTGTTGCATTGTGATTTTTATACTTCAAATATGGATAACATGGATGTTGTTTTGAGATACCTTTGGATGGAATCTGTGGATACTATCAATATTAATGTGCAGAAAAAATACCTGAAGCTCTGGTATAAAAAGAAGAAAATTACATTACAGGATATTTCCATCAATAAACAGGTAGAGTCCAAGGAGGTTGAAGCAGAAGATGTTCCAGGGACTGACACATCAGATGATGAACCCTTGATGGTCGACAACCAAACACAAACATCAAACCAGTACGAGAAAAACAGGTAGAGTCCAAGGAGGCTGAAGCCGAAAATGTTATAGGTACAGAATCCATGGTTGAAGTAATATTGGAAGATAAACAACAACAACAAATACCACAACATGCACCAGATACCAATCAAGCTCCATTAGAGGGTGAATTAAAGAAAGATACACTGTTGGTTAAAACATCAGCATATCACCACCCACATCACCCCGCAAGAAAACAACCTACAAGATGGCAACGAATTAACCAAAAGGATGACATGATAGATATAGAGGGGCAACGATCCACCTACTACACATCAGCATAGAAGAGCCTCCAGGGTCAACTTCCATCCCAAGCGAGTGCGGTACCAGCGAGATCGAGGGTTCACCTTTCTCTTGGATGGCTAGATGCATGTGCATGGTACTAGTGGACTACTTTTTTGAGTAGATCTTATTATTTGTGTTTTTCTTATGTTTTGTGGACGAAACATGTTTAAGGGGGGATAGTATGGGGTACAAAGCGAGGTACCCAAGGGAATAATGTAATAATGGGAGGGGCCATAGTAATAAATAAAGTGGTTAACCCGTTTCATGTAAGGGACTACAAGTAGTTAGCAATAATGTAATAAGTCCATTGTATTAGATAGATGGTATTGAGGGAACCATTGTAATGACCCATGGCATTGTATGTATGAGGCCTATATAGTGGCTAGAGACTTCCAATTGAGAGGCGTGAAGGAATATTGTATGAACAGGCATATGGCTTGTGCAGTGTTCTCCTTCCTTAAGGAGTGAATGTATGGTGTTACCCTACTCTAAGGGTTTGATATTAATAAAGAAGCATTTCTATATTCAGATCTTGTTATTTCTTGGGTATATTTGTATTTTCATGTATTTACACAACATATATATAACATTTTCTTAATTATATATATATATATATATATATATATATATATATTATATTTTGTTCTTTTTTTTTTTGGTTCTGTATCTATTTCTTATTTATTTATATGGTTTTTGTTATTAAGTTTCTCTGATTGTTTTTCATTAATTAAGTTTTTATTTTTTTATTTTTTATTTTTAATTTTAATTTAATTTAATTTAATTTTATTCATCTTGGCATTCTTAACTGCTGGAGTATTTTATCATCTGAATCTTTCTTAGCTCCTCTAAGCTTGTATTTTATGTTAGACATTGTTTATTTTATTAATTCCTTGGATTATTTGTAGGGATTGCGCCCCTTAAATAATAACACATCATATATAATGATTAATTAGTAATACCAAGAATAGAATTTATGGAGGTTTTTTGTGTGAGACCCAAAAGTGTTTTTTATTTTTCAAATTTGTTACTAGTCTTGGAATTGTGTTGATATAAGAACATTGCTTATGTGCAAGCATGCTAATCATTTAGGAGAGCTTTGAAGAGGTTAATTGGTGAAAGGACAGGAACCCCCAAGTTGTGTTTAGTAGTTGTATGTAATGCAACACATTATAAATAATGATTAATTAGTAATACCAAGAATAGAATTTATGGAGGTTATTTGTGTGAGACCCAAAAGTGTTTTTTATTTTTTAAATTTGTTACTAGCCTTGGAATTGTGTTGATCTAAGAACATTGCTTATGTGCAAGCATGCTAATCATTTAGAAGAGCTTTGAAGAGGTTAATTGGTGAAAGGACAAAAACCCCCAAGTTGTGTTTAGTAGTAGTAATGCATGTGATTAGAAGCAGTAAACATGCAATATCAAGAAATATAATTTTATTTTGGTCATCTTAGAGAAGGTAGTAGGGACATTCCAAGTATCTTTTGTCCATCTTCTCTTATACTTTGTCTATGTGTGAATAGTTAACTACAAACATAGCAACATGTTTTGGGTCCTTGTATATAAAGGCCACACTTCTATAAGCTAGCTTTGTGATGATAGAATGCCAACAAAGTCACTAGTGGGAGGTGTGAAAATGTTGTTGATCCATCCCTTGTAAAAATGTGGCATCCCCCATATGAGATTTCTTGGGGTCTCCTATAGTGGTGCTAATGCTACCAATTAAACGAAAATGCATATTTTTTCTTTTTGGTTTATAAAATTCCTATCTCTATTTTTAAATACTTGTCCAATTGGAGTATATAGGCCTCCTAGCTAATTTCTAAACCCAAAAGAATCATTTAATGAGTGAAGAGAGGAAAGGGATACAAGGTACATTGTTGAATCACACAACTAGTTAACCACTTGGTAAGGTTGGATAAGATGAGTATGAATTTGACTTGTCAAAAACTTGACAAGTAACTTGTTTTATTGAATGTTTGCTAGGTCAAACTCTTTTTGTCATAGGAACGCTGGAGTTATTCGTGATTATAAGTTAGATTTGTGAGTGCATGTCGAGATTTTGTTGTAAATGAGTTTTTGTTGGCACTGACTCGATCCCAAAATAACACTATCATATAGTATCATGTACACTCAGAGATTATTTTGGGTGCAAAGTATGCATTTGAGCCTCGACATGCTTTTGATGGCTTCGACACACTTGAAGGACTATTTTACAGTTTTGGAATGGTTTGAAAATGTAAGTCTCCAACTTCATTTCCAAGTTCACATACTTGACAGTTGGAGTTTACCTTTGCCTTAATATTCACAATTAGGTGAATATGGGTTGACATTATGTTAGAATGACTATATCATTGTAAACATGATGTATATGATAAGTTAGAATTTGTTAATAATGTAACCAAAAGAGCATGAGCCTAAGAGATATCATGGGACATTCTGACTTTTCATGTTTTTAGTTCATAAAGCCTTCCTCCCTTTCACTTTGAAAGGGAAAGTGTTGCAAGGAATTATATATGAACTTTTAAATATGTATATGCTCATGTGTGAATCTTGTAATTCAATGTATTTGGAAGGTTGTGATTTGGTCAAGTGTACATAGTAACATGAGAAAAGCCACCCTCTTCATCTTACAAAGTTACATATTTGTTTTATCTTTTTCTCTTCTTGTATTTTTACAAAAATTAGTTTCATTTCCAAATATACATAAAAGTATTTACATTTAAGAAGTTTTTAGACTAATAGAAAGGGACTTAGAGTTGAAAGCAGTGCCATAAAAAATATGACCCTAGATTTACATGTTGGTCTGGTTTTATGTGGAATGATACTGTGTATAATTTTAGAGCAGAAGGATCTCACTCGACATTTTTGGTTTTTTGTCAGTTATTACCTCACAAACTCACACCTTTAGATTAAAGTCCAAACTATTGGTACTAGTCTATAGGAAACTAAGGGGGAGTCGTATGTTGCCTCACCACTCCTCTTTGCACTTGAGGTTGGCTCTCCTTTGGCTCAAGGTTTTTTGGGGGGTGGTGGGGGGCTACCCTAAGGTAAGCTAACTAAGGCTGGTTATAGGAAGGTTGAAGGTGATTATGGAGAAACAACTTTGGCAAGAAAAAAATAGTAAAGTGATGTTATAAGTGAAGAGACTTGAAGAAGATTGTGAAAGAAAGAGAGTTGGAGAGTAAGAGAAAACCTTGAAGGTTGATTCAGTGTTTGCATCAACTGCTGCTAGCAGTGATCTTCATGCTACAACTTGTTCAAATTTGAGTGAACTTACTCATTCTTTTAATCTCTCATTTTACTTTGTATTTCTGCTGAACAATTGATATCTAATAGAAGAAGAATCTGGTTGGGTTTTCTCCTTGTGAGTTTTGCCCTAATCATGAGGCCTAAATTCTCCGAGTCTCATCTTGTTCTTGGCTGTCTTCAATTGTGCATTTGGTTTATGTCAATCTAAAATTGTTTAACTAATATTGCAACAAAAAGAAGTTTTGGAATAAGTAATTGTTATAGCATAGAGCATCTGAATTTTAAGAGAGGTTGATGTAGTTGAAAGAATGATTAAAGCATATAAAGCCACAACTAAAGAAAAGAAAAATGCAAAATATGGATGGGACTTAGTAAGCATGTGGGCAAAAGCCTAGCTTGACACTACCCCCCTCATTAGCCATCACCTACGTCCTTAGCATTTCAAGCTACATCTCAAAGGAACTCTTAAATGTCCCAACTTCGATGATTGGAAAACTGCTACAACTTTAAGGGGTAATGGAAAAACACAAAGCAAGCTTGGTCTTTTAAACTATGCACGAAAAAGATAAATCATTAAAGTAAATGATGCACCAAAGGTGTGGAAAAAGCAAGCTGAGGAAAGGGGTAACTCATGCCTCCATGATTGCTCACTCTTCTCATTATAGTACTAAGATACGTTGGACCCCCTCTAGTTGGTACCATGGCTATGGCCATCTTCTTTCAAGTCTTTCCCATTCCATTACCTTCATTATCACATGCATAGATGGATTGATGGGTCTACCTGTGACATGTCCTTCCTCGTGGGGGCTGTAAGAATGTTGTAACACCCTCCTCGCACATCTTACCCAAGCAACCGACTAGCTAGGGTAAACATGCGATGAGAAGCCACTATGATATGATTCGACCTCCTAAGTCACGTTAAGGAAGTGGAACCGATGGAAACACACGATATAAACATTCAACATCATCATTAGGACCTCTCATGCTATGGGCATGCCAGCGTATAAGGACCTCTGGACACTCTCACAGGCCTGCATGCCAACGTCCAGGGACTAGTTTCCTCAGTTTGGTGCCTACGTCCTCAGGATTTAAGCCACATTTTCAGGCCTAGAGCCCAGGTCACTGCCCAAAAATTGAATGACACCTTAAGAACAATAAGATAACATGGAAACAACAATACTAATGCAATTAGTTGAATAAGACCTTGACTGGACCCCTACTAGCCATGACAGACATTTCGTCAAACTATCATAAATATGTAGGTATAAATAACAGATTTGAGCATAGGGGTCTTGTACTTATTTGAGATTCGCTAAGAGACATATATAGCTCAACATATTAATTGCCATTTCATCCATTAAGTCATAGATACATTGATCATTCATTTACAAGTAAAAACATGATGAGAGCCATACATCTACCCACAACCATATGAAACACATATAATCCAGTATAATACTCATAGAAATACAAGGAGAAATAGCCTCTTATTGATGATGCAAAATCGAAACCCGGGATGGGACTTCCACGTTCCACCCGACCATAAAATGGCCGAGCCAAATCTCTCTTCAACCATTCACCCTCGTGCCATATTCTAAGCATGAATGTGGGATCTCATAAAACACATCAATCAAAAACCATCTAGGGTTTCCAGAGGCCATCCACCTCAACCCATCAAACAATGATTCCACCTCACAGTCGGACATCACCAAACCATCATCAGATTGGTCTCTACCCAAGCCTTCTAAAGCTCCAGAGTGTTTATTCCAACCAAGGCTTCCAGGGCTAGTAACTCAACCCACAGCAGCCACCAGGCTTCCAAAGCGTTTGTCCAACCAAGGGTTCCAGGACTAGTAACTCAACCCACCAAGGGCTTTCAGAGTGTTTTTCCAACCAAGGCTTCCAGGACTAGTAACTCAACCCAAGGTGTTACAGGGTTTTTAGAGCGTTTGTCCAATTAGGGCTTCCAGAAACTAATAACTCAACCTAAGCTAAGGAAACATGAGAACCAACCAAAACAAACAAGAAAATAAGCCCACAACACGATGGCTATCCAGGAAACGACAAGGCTAGGCAAATCCACTGTTAATTCAGGCAATCCTTCATGCCAGTGATAGATCGTAACCAAGAAACGACATGCATGCCAAAACTAGTGAGGAAAATATACATGCAACTCGGTACCTGCAAGCAAAACCCACTGTAGCTGTTGATCCCGATGTCCTCTGGCACTTTCTTGCTCCAAAACTCCAAGTATGCCACACTCTCCAAGAGTATGAGAGAGAGAGTGAGGAAATGAGAGAGCTCTAAAACTGAACTGACCAAACTTACAGTGACCAAGCCTGCCTATTGATCCTTTGAAGCCTTTTTATGAATGAGGCCTCTATTTTCTTCATTTTCCGTTATTTTCCTTCAATTTGCTCTTCACATGCAACCTGTGACGTTTCACCTTCCTTTTTCTCTTAATTTCCTTTATTTTGATAAATAAAATGCCAAATAATGCCTCTTTGCCTTTCCAAAGTCTTTGCCAATTTCCTTAGCCATAATAAATCGAACAAACACCCACACTAGGATGTTTTGCCCACCATTCAACTTGGAATACCTGTCCCATCACCATGGTCTTATATATGTTTTACATGTATTTTTTAACTAGGGTTGTTACACATGTAATAGGGCTGAAGGAATAATCATCCCTAACACAAGTGTGGTAACCTGCCTACAAATATTGAGGTAGAAAGACATTGGAAGGCAAGGTTCATGTGAACTATTTTTGTACTCCTAACATTGAATATGATTCACAATGATACTTTAATAGCTTTTGTCCCTGATCATGTTGATATCACTTGATCTTAAGGGTATGTTTCAGGTGGTTCATTACTCATGTAGCATAGATCCTTTGAAGAAAGGCTTGACACTTATTCAACACCTTCCAAAGGATGTTTTTCCCATTATGGAGAGCAAACTTGACCTTGTAATCCTAGCGTTGCCCTTATGAGATAGGCACTCGAATTCGATGAGGCTCCACATGGGTTTATGCCCCCCTGCTACACCTCCATATGCTACAACGCTATAGTATGAAGCCAAGGCATCAACATGTTTGGTGATGTGCCTAAAATCCTAGATGGGCCTAGGATGCCCCTAGGTCGGCCTTGACCCTGTTTGATGGACATTGCTTTGTTCCAAAGCCATACGAGGATGGGTGTCACTGAGTTGACTTGGAGGGGCTTGTATGTCATGCCCATGTGCCAATGCTTGTCTTAGAGCTTGCCACATCACTCCCACGTGCCATAGGAGGGTGACAAGAGCCTTCTTGTAGATGATGTCATGATGAAGGAGGAGTTAATTGGAGTTATACCCATGCATTTTGATAATTTTTTGGAGTGAGGAGTGAGCCTCTTTGTCACTTTCTTGATGGAGATTAACCATTTTGAGAGGATGATGTCATCACGAAGAACCTTTATTCCCACAATGTGGGCTATTTTGATGTATTTTTCATTTTTTGAAGCTATCTGAAGGTCCGCTTGTGACCTTTAGGCCTAGTTGGATGCTCAAGTAAAGTTTAGGGCTTTTCCTTATAAATTAATGAAAATTGGCTTGGTTATCCTCATATAAATAGAGGAGAGTCACTTTCATTCTAAATCATCACACTTCGCATCACTTCTCTCCGTCTTAAGAATTGCTCACTAGCGCTATTTTCTTTTGTCTTATGCAATGTGATCTTGGTGGAGTGAATTGTCTTGGGAGGGATATTTTTGCCCGAGGAGACTTGTGTTGGATTGATGAAGTAATTCTAGATTGAAGGTGTAAGTTTATTGCTGATTTTCTTCCATTTTGCATGCAAATTTCTGAAATCAGTTTTTCATTGTGCCATATTGAAAAGTGTAACATCTTTTGTGAACTATTGTTTCCTTATGCTTTGCAAAGTTAGTCTTTCAAAGATCCATTAAAGGAACATTGTGTGTTCCTCCTTTGATCTTAAATCTCCATTTAGTGAAAGCAGTTAGAGTTTCTATTAGAGGCTTCTTAGTCCTCCACCCACCTCATGATGGAACTTTGTGTATTCCTCCTTTGATCGTAAATCTCCATTTAGTGAAAGTAGTTAGAGTTTCTATTAGAAGCTTCTTAGTCCTCCACCCACCTCATCCAAATTCCTTTATCTTTGACCTCACCATCATTGAATTCAATTGCCCAGTTGAGAAAAGGCACTAGACTAGATTGTGGTGGTCATTTTAATTTCTCCCTTTTCTCTTAAATTTATGGTAACTAGGGTTAGGGTTAGCTTAAATATGCATTTAATAACAATTATTCTTCATTGGTTATTGCCCATTGAAAGGGATTGTATTTAATAAATATAAAAAGGAAAAATCTAGCATTAATTGCATGTTTTGACACCAAAATTAGGGCTGACGTCTTGATTTTAATTGCTGTCATATGCATTTTCTGCCATTAAAAACCATTGATTTCTTAACCCTAGCTTGCCTCCTTTATAACCTTTGTTTCATTGTTGATCTTATCACTTATAGGCTATTTCCTACAACTACTATATGGCATTATGTACCCTAAAACTGCATATCATACAAACCCTATCTTTTAACAACCTTCTTCGTCATTGTAAAGGTTTTAGAAAAGTGTACACCTCTAGGCAACTCTCATCTTAGCCTTTCAAGGCTTGGCCGAGACTTTTTTCTTCAATTATTAGACCTTGCATCACCATTGAGTCCTCTTTAGTTGAATATCTTGTGGTGGTCTTTTGTAGGGAAGCCTTCTTTGGGATAATATCCATCGCTAAATGGTCGGGAATAAATCACCGAGGTACAATGATGGTTGATCTCTTCTTCTCATAAGACCTAGGTCACTTAGTGAGGCTTTAGACAAGGCCTACTAAATTTTGCGATAACATAATATGTCGTGATTGGTCAAGTTTATGTAAATAAAGTCAGTTTGAACTTTTGAACTAATTTATATATAGCTTAATATTACATACATACCCTCTCGTTACCTAACCAAACTAAATATGCTTAAGCCATATGAAATTTGAGTGCAATTTTTGAGAACAATTGTATTTTGATGTTTGTTTCTTAGCGATTGGGGAGGTGTATGAGCAGATGGGTAACATCTTGGGGCCAATAAAAGATATTGTTCAGGGAAATGATCCCAACTTGTATGATATTATTCACAAATTTGTGTGTGCACTGTGGGATAAACATAATTTTCCACTACATGCTTTGGCGTATATCCCTACGCCAAAATACTACTCTTCATCTTGGTTGGGCAAACTTGCACCTGGGGGTTGGGTTAGGGCCAAACCCCATACAGATCCAAGGGTACAAAATGGATGTATGACAACATTAGACAAGATAGTCCCTGCGAGGGAGGAGTGTGCTAGATTGTGTCTTGAATTAGGCAGATACTTCACTAGCACTGGAGTGTTTGGTTCTTTGCATGCAACGGAAGATAAGGGCAAATTTGATGCTATCACATGGTGGGATGTGTATGGTGGCCAGGGACTTTTGCCAAAATTGGCAAAAAAAGTGCTTTCATAGGATTGTAAAATACTTCTTTTGCAGAGAGGTGTTGGAGTGCTTATAACTTCATCCATAATGTGAGAAGAAACAGACTCAATGAAAAATCAAACAAAAAGCTTGGTTTATGTGCACTACAACTTGAGGTTGTGTAGTCATAATTGTGATCAGGCTCAAGATGATACATCATATACAACTTGGGACAACAATCCAAAGGAAGATGATTTGGGGGATGGAGCTTTACATCTAGAAGAATTGGAAACGAAACTTTTGAAAGATGATGAAACAACAACCATGCCACCCCCATCATCCAGCAACAGTGTTAGAGTTCCACAATCTTTGCCCTTGCTGCCGCCACCTCCATATACATCCTATGTCACATGGTTTGGGTTCAAGTTTGATTTCGACAACAATTAAATTTGATTCGATTTCGAATTTTCTGATAAGGTTCGAACGAGGTTCGCTATATATATATATATACACAATGAGTTACATATTAAAGTTAATTAAATTTATGTTAAAGTTAACAATGTTATATTGAAGGATCAAGTCCCAGTAGTGAAACCGGTTGAGGATGGGCCTTATTAGCAAGGCGACTTAGGATCAAATTTCACGGGGGTGGTTGTGCTTGTGCTAGGGGGAGGAGACATGCTAAAAAAATCTAGTCAGCTAAGGGCTAGTGTGGCCCAGGATGGGTGCGATTCCCGGGTGACTTTGACATATTAGATGCCCCTGGGTCGCGGTTTCTCAAGCCACAAGTCAAACTTGGAGGATCACAAACAACTTGACAAACAAAAAAATGATGTTATATTGAAGGAACAAATTCATATATATATGTGTGTGTGTGTAATTTACTTAACTTTAATATATAACCCAATATAATATTTATGAATTTGTTCCTTCAACATAACATCATTAACTTTCACATAAATTTAATTAAATATATATGTATTATAATATTAATATATTATTTTATAATATTAATAGAATATCAGATATTGTCAATTATTTATAAATCTGCGATAAAATCTAATCAAATTTAATTTATAATTCATCATCATATAAATATTTTTAATATATGTAGAATTATAAGTATATGAAGTGAATCATAGAAATGTGATTCAAATTATAAAGCGATTAATGTCATTTGTCTTTGTGCGAGTGCAACTTCGTCCATGGTTATTCAACACACATTTTACCTACGATAATTGGCTCTTGGAGGCACGATGGTGCTCATACAATATGCGCTACATTTCTGTACACTTTTTTGTTATAATGGTAAATTTAAATATAGATGATCCGATGACCCAAACTAATTTAGTAAGGCAAATTAAATTTAAATGGTTGAATAGAGTGCTAGAAGCGATGCATTCGAAACACAATCGAAGATGTGGTACGTGATTTATGGCAGCTGGCGATTTTCAAGCTCCTTGAGCCAAAGAACACTCTAGACATGCATTTGAAACTTTGAATATGCAAAAATGTTATCTAGGGCTTCCAGATGTGGACAAATAGAGAAATACTTAGCATGGCAATACATATAGGTTGAAGACAGATATCTGGGCATTCACATGGCTAAAGAATTCCGACAAACCTATTCGAGGATTTGTGCGAAGTTACAAGGCTTTAAAATTTGAAGAGATTCGAACTCCAAAATTAAATTTTTCGGACTCTGTGATGTAAAATAAGCTAGACGGTAAAGAAAACTTGAACCAACATTATCGAACCTGATCGAACTTGAAGATAATTTTTGAGGTTCCTCGAATTTAGAACCTCAAGGTTCAAATTCGGCGAGCCATGTGACATTGTCTACATCTACATCCTCACATGGGGGTCATGTGCCTTCTGGTTTTGGTCGTTCGACTATGCAGGAGGAGACTCCTAGTAGACCACCACGACCTTCTAAAAAATTAGACATTTCTCGTGGAAAGAGGCCTGTTGACCACTGGAGTGGCACTAAAAGATTTTTTGAAGACTCCATGGCTAATGGTGTATTAGAAGCTTCAATGTACCATCAGAGTTCATCATGTCATTAGAGTTTTTCAACTCTACTTCTTCGTCTCATCTTTTTCTATTGTACTCGAATTCCACAAACCCTACGGGGATAATGTAAAAGTGATACTAGTATGAGGAGTCGAATCATGTAATAGGCGTAGGTAACTTGGGACCTTGTCATTAAGTGGGTTTACTTTGCGAGATTTTTTTCATTTGTTTAATTATCATATCCTTATGAAGACTTAATAATTAATTGAGTTTTTTCTTCCAAGCATAACCCAAAAGTCGGAGTGCGGCTTTATGGTGAGGCCTTGGGTGAGTCTTAGTGTTTAGGGTCATTGTATATTATCATACTAGGTCACACAAATTTTTGTGGAATTTGATTAGGTCTATGGGGCCATTTTTTAATTTTTAAAATATCTTGTAGTGTGGAAATTTGAATAAATTTTGTATATGAAATGTAATAAGTGATGTCTTGAGAAGTTGTATTTTGTATGTGTGGTCAAAATTACACCTCTCACCTTCAACATTCGACTATGACACACTTTGAGGGGTTAAAAATGTGTTCTAGGTTGTCAAAACCCACTTTTCCTAAGTTTAGTGGGAAATTTGAAAATTAAACCAAAAATAAATTAAATGGAGAAAAATAAATAGCTTCATGTGACAAAATGACATGAAAATGACTTGGAAATTATCTCAAGTCAAAAGAATGAGTCAAAGGACAAGTGGGGGATGATATAGCACCTTGCATCATAAATACATGGCCCACTCAAGGAAATCAAATTTCTGGCAATAAATGAGGAAGTCGCTTAGTTGGAAAATTTGAATTTGTGGAGTTAATGCACATTTGGGAGGATTTGGGAGAATATTTGGCAGAGTATTTTGTGGGAAATTGTCCCCACCTGGGTCTCTACCCTTCTACACTTGTCATTTCATCATGGAATTCGATTTTGCATGGGGGATTTTTCATCCACTTGGGAAATTCGAATTTGCATGAAGGAGCATTGAGATTGTCACCATTTGCCTTGGGATTGGCTCCCAAACTTCTATATAATAGAGCCATGGGCTCTCACTGTAAATCCATTTGTTACAAGCTATTGTGCTTGGGGAAGCTCTGCTCTTATGTACACTTGTTCTCAATTGCAATAAAAGACTTCGGGGTTCATTAATGAGTGTTGTTCCATTGGAGTATGATGATTGACTCACTATTGGTATAATTTCTTTTGTTCATGCTTTTGATTTATGTTATTTCCATATGCTGTTGTAGATTTGTTAATGTAAAGATATTTGGCATTGGCAATTGATTTAGGAGCATGATCTAGGTGTAGAAATTTCTAGCTATTTTCCACTAAATTTTTAGAGGTTTCTTATCATTGCATTTGTTAAATATATATGGGACTAATGTTGGATTGAAGTATTGTAGAGGAGAATCTTGTTGGATCAAATATCAAACGTGAGGGGAAGTCTTTGGAGAGATTAACCCACTCTTGACACATTCTCGAAGGAGCTCCCATTGGTTCTTTAAATTCTATAGTTTATCTGACAAAGTGATTTTCTTGCAGGGGTTTTTTTTGACATAGCTTGTACACAAACAAATAATTTTAAATTTTAATCTCTTTAAAATTTGTGTTTTCATCGATTTATTTAGCTATTTAAGAGCATTTTCCAACTAGGCAAGTGATGGGGTTCACTTCCATCATTTGATTTGGTTTTGTATATTATTTTTTTATCATACTTACATGCTCTTTTACACTAATTTTGTCTTAGTTTTGCAACTTAAGGTTGAAGATTTGATAACAAGTGCCTTGAGGAAAGACTATTGAACTCTAACCATTTGTTATAGGACCGCAAGAGCATTTGAACATTGACTTCAAGGAGATCGTGAACTCTAGAAGGAGCTGCAAATAAGAATAGGCCGTGGGCCTTTGTGGAGATTTTAATTTTCAGGCTTTAGCAAGTCTTCATTGGCCTTTGAGGTTGCTATTGTTGGAGGGAGATTATAGCTATTTCTAGCTCCAAATCTTGTACTGTTTTCCTTCATCTTTTGGGCAGTTCTTTAAGAGGCTTTAACTCCATTGTAATATCATAATAAAATATCTCCTTTTCTTGTGGGAGCTTGAGTTTTACCCAAGGCATCATTTCTCCTCTTTTATGAGGATTTTGTGTGGGTGGATTAATTTTGCATCTTTTCTAACTTTCATTTTAGCTCATTTTGCATGCTTTCAAACTAACACAACCTTACCATCACATTTCAATTTCTAAGTTAAATTTCGTTACAAGTTTCACTTGATGCTTTGCATTTCATTCTTGCTTGGAAGTACAAGTTGATATTTTGCTTTAGTGCCTCTCATTTCTTACATGCAAGTATTTGGACTTATGTGGCAAGTTTAATTTAGTTGCTTAACAATTTGCTTTCTTTGAGATACAATTGCCTTACTATAGGATCATTTGTTACTTTGCTCACTTATTTTCCAAGCATACTTTACAAGCAAGAATTTCATTTTTAGCTTCATCTCATTTTCAATTACTATAAGTTTATGGTTTGTGGCATTTACTTAGAGCAATTTACAATTCCATTTATTTATGAAACTTATGTTTATATGTCTTGTACAAGTTTGAGAGAAAATTTTCAAGTGTTATCATTGTAAGTGTTGAAGGAAATGTAACTAGGTTTGGTCTTCATAAATGTACTTATTCCAGAAAATAAATATTATTTTTATAATATATGTCAATGAGTTTCTTTCTCATTGAAGTAGGTCTAGCACATGTTAAGTGCTATAGGTGAGTCATATAGTCAAAAGGAAATGTTGAAGGCCTTAAGGGCATGTACACCATGTATGAATATGTATTAAACTAGGTCTAGCACATGTTAAGTGCTATAGGTGAGTCAAATAGTCAAAAGGAAATGTTGAAGGCCTTGAGGGCATGTTACACCATGTATGAATATGTGTTAAAGTCAAAAGAATACCTCCAAGCAAAGTCAAGTCTCCTCCTATGCAAAGGCACCACCAAAGAAGCTCATTCAAGCATTTTACACCACCAAAGAAGCCACCCGAAGTAAGACAACAAGTCGGCTTACAAATTGTCTTCTAGTCGGCCTAAATGGAGGGACATTCCTCTATATATAGAGGCTGCCCACTCCACTATAATGCCATCCATCTCTCTAAAATCAACGAAGGTAGCCGAGAAAAAGGATGAAGAAGGGACGAAGAAAGGGTCTACAAGTATGGCGAAAATGGAGGAAGAAATACCAAAGCCTTGGAAGTCTGTTCTAGGGCTAAAAGACAATCACACATGCGAAGAAGGAGAGGGTCTCTCTGTTGTCATAGCAGCCCTCTATTACAGTGACACAAACTTTATTATTTGGGATAAGAACATAAGCCTAAATGGTTTCCAAGACAAGCGAAGGAAGGAGGAAGAAGGCTGAAGTGAAGAGGATTGTTTCTAGGGCTAGAAACAGTGACACGTGCGAAGAAGAGGTGGGTAAGTCTGTGGGTATAACAACATGATCAAACAATTTATGAATTAGTGTTGGTTGGGTTTGAAATTAGGCCTACAAGGCCTCCCAAGTCAAGCGAAGAAGCCTATCTCTCTAGAAAAGGAAAAGGACCCTAATTACCTAAGGTACCTCCCACACATGCGAGAATTAGGGTTGCAGCGTTGTCACACTAAGCTTTCCACCATGCACCAAGAAGGAACTCAAATGATCAAGAGAAGGATTGAGTATCCTTAGGTGAAGGATATCACTAAGGAAAAGTATCTCTTCTACAAGATCTACTTACAGTGGAAGGAAGAACGAAGTGGCGGAAGAAGGATGAAGTGCCGGGGAACGAAGTGCCGGAAGGAGGTAGATAGAGTGCTGGGGAAACATAGTGCAAAGAAAAGGAAGGACTTGACTTGTGCTTGGAGGTTCTTCTAGTCAAGGGTCTAGGTTTTGGCATTGATCAAGAGAGAAGCTTCAATAAGAGAAAAGTTAGCGAAGGGCTTTCCTCTCAAGAGAAGGGAGGTTTTGGCCTTGGCAGAGAGCCAACATCTTGTGTTCTTGTTCTTATGTTTTGGTAGCAGTTTAATGAAGTACACACATATGCATTAATAATAAGAAGAAAAAAATTAAGCTAACAAGAAAAAGTAAAAGGACTCCACAAATTGCTATCAAGTAACGAAGAATGACACTACACTTATTTTCCCTAGATTCTTCAACATAGTATCGGAGCTAAGGTGACAAATCAAGGAAAGGGCATCTCAAGAACAATCATCAAGGAAGGACATCTACAAGGTTGAAGCTTCAAGCCAAATCTACTCATAGCAAGAAGAGCCTTACATAAAGGCACTTGCAAAGAAGAGCAGATTGAAGTAGGATCTACATCAAGCTATGTTAAAATTTGCAACTAGGGCCAAAATCCATGTGGGTCTTCTTATTTATGGCAGTTGATATTTTTCATGGATTCCTCTTGTCGAGAGGTGTAGGATTGATCTAAAGATCATCCGATTCCGACTTGTATTCATGGAGATTTTAATTTATTTGTGTTATGCGACAACTTGTCAAGGTTGGCCAATAACCAAATTGCTCCCACTTATCCTCCATGTTTTAGTATAAATAGAAGAGGACTTTAAGTCATTTGACACACACTCACTCTTGTGATCTCTCTTTATTCTGTTTTGGGTTTGATGAAGATGAGATCTAGAGGGAGTGACCTAGGATATATGCTGCCCTAAGAAGACATGCCCTAGATACAGATGTAGTCATGGGAAGGCTCTACGCTGACCTAATGTGGTAGAACCCTCACGCTGTCATGGAGGACAACCCTTATGGTGGAGTCTAAGAAAGGTTCTACGCTGTCTGAAAGGAGACCTTCTTTCATGGCAAGAAGAGGCTTAATGATGCCCTAACGGTGCCCTATATTATAGTCTAGTAGAAGTCCTAAATGTGGACCTTAACGCAGTCATAAAGGAGGTTGTCATAGCACAATCCATGTGCACTAAACATAGACCCTAAGACACTGCCATTATATGTTCTAAACGTAGTCATCTAGACACAGAGGAAGGAAGGTATTGTTATACCCTAGCCGCAAAAAATAGGAGGACTGTTGTAGCCCTAAACACAATTAAGGGAGGAACATCTGGGCGCTGTGAAGGGAGATATGCCATGCCCTAATCCGCTATTCTGAAAGAGTCAAGGACGCAGTCAAAGGTGGTCTTATGTGCTGTTTGTAAAAGCCTTTCACGCTGTCATAAGAGATGACCCTAACGCTGTCATGGAGGTAGTCAAGGAGATGACCTTAACGTTGTCTATGAAAAGGCTTAATGCAGTCCGTGGAGAGGCCTTGACGCAGGCAAGAAGACACCCTAATCTTAGCCATAAAGGAGAAGCCTTATCACATGTATGGAGATGCACTAGGAGCAGATCGGTGACAAGGTGCTGTCATAAAAGGAAGCTTAGCAGCAATAGTAAAGCCTGCTGTTCTAAGGCATGATTTAGGCATGTCTGGGAGCAGTTGTCTCTATATTAGAAGATTGAGGGCAAAGCTATTTGTATGGACCTGTTGAAGGAGTCTGCAACTATAGCCTAGCTGCTCTGTTAGGCTGTAAGCGATAGCAAGCAACTAAGGCTAGTATACACTGAGTATAAATAGTTGCAACATATTAGATGTAGTGACAACGGTGCAACATACTAATGTGATAACTGACAACATGATGGGGGCAACATGGTGTAGTATGGTGCAACACAATGGATGCATTGTGATGTATCACAATAATGATGGCACAACATGGTGCAAATCAGTGATGTGAGTAGTATAGCAACATGAATGTATTGCAACACCATGATGATGATGTATTGCAATATGCATAGTGCAATGAAGGGTACAACAATGCAACACGAAGGATGCAACATAGTGATTGGGTGCAGCACAGTGTTGGGTGTAGCATGATGATGAGGTGCTGCACAGTGATAGGTGCAACATGTTGATGAAATCACTTTGAAGGATCAGTTGAAGCAGTATGCCTTCACCTAAGTTCAGACCAACTACCTCATGTGCTATCTTCATAGAGAAGATCTCTGCTCTTATTTTGATAAGTCAAAATGTTGACTTTTGATGTATATGTACTATCTCTCTTTGTGCTGAACAATTGGAGAATATGTAAGAAAATTTTATTAAGGGTTTCCCCACATTAGGGTTTGTCCCTCGCTGGTGCCACATCTTGTGTCCTCTTGTCTTGGCTTGTTTTTTGATGTTTGTTTATGTTCTATCTGCAATTTACTGTCGTTCTGTTGTGATTGCTAATTTGGAATTGATATTGAGCTAAATGGAAAAATTGAAATAAATTGCTCTAAGCATAGAACATACCAAAAATTAACAAGCTGCAAGTCATCAAACAAATCTCATCACCAGGCAAGTCCACTTGGAGAAGGCAACTTGAAGAACATCAAGATCCTAGGAAGGCAAACCATCAAGTCTTCAAGGAGAAAGCAAATACACTACATCTCAAAATCTATCAAGTAAGTACATGTCCCCTTCTAAATATACATCAATGTCTTTTTGCAAGGAAAGCAATCAATTGGTAGGTACCAATAACTTTCTTGCATGGAAGAAGAGGATTGATTTACTTCTCAAGGAGAATGAACTCCTAGAACATGTCAAAGGGAATATCACTATCCCCGCTAAGGAACAAACTCAAGCCTTAGCTAAGTGCAATAAGGATGAGACAAGCCCTCAAAGGATTATGATAGAATCAATCAAAGACTCTCTCATTCCTTATGTCTTCAAATTTGAAACATCAAAAGAAATTTATGATAAGCTAGTAGAGTTATTCTCGGTATCCATAATCGAAGAAGTAATATCTTTAAGGAATGAGTTGTACAAGATGAAGATAACAAAGGAAGGAATAACTCCCTACTTCATGAAAATCTCTGAAATGAGAGATCAACTTCAAGAGCTTGGGGAAGTCATTTCTGATAGAGAGATAACAAATGTAGTACTCAATGGTCTACATAATGATTGGGGCAACTTCACATCAAACATATATGCCAAGAAGGAAGCAACCACACTCAGTGAAATGTGGTCTCCATGTAGGACAAAGGAAACCAGAGTTAAAGCAAAGGAAGATGTGGGATCAAAGGAGCAAGCATTTGCTACCATGGCCAAGAGAAAGGGAAAATTTGGCAAATTTGGTCCACGAAGAACAAACAACAAAGACATGTCCAAAATTCAATGTTTTGGATGCCAAGAATATGGACACTACAAAAGGAATTGTCCTAAGCTTAAGAAGGACAACAACAACAAAAGAAACAGGGAAGAAGCTCACATGACTCAAGAGATGAAAGAAGAAGAAAAGAAGCAAAAGAAGGAAGATTCTCCGAATCTCTACTATGACTAGGTCAAACTCTTTCCTTCAAGTCTTCTTTCAAAGTTTTGAGTAGGATAGGAGCATCTTCTAGAATCTAGAAGCATGAAGTACATAGAGTTCTAGATACTCATGAAGATGTAGCATCTATAATGAGAATAAAAATGCATAGGTAGAAATATCTTCTAGACTTTAGGAGCATGGTAGATATCAGTGTTGCGAAAATCGCGATATTATTGCCTGATTTTTACGCTATTTTTTTTTTTTTTTTTATTGTTTTGTTATTTTGCAAAAAAAATCGCAATAACTTGAAAAAATCGTGATTTTTTCATAAAAATCACGATTTTTCCGATTTTTTATGAGGAGGACGTGACATAACCTAGACAAGCTACCCCTGTCACTAGTAGAGGACGTGGTCTACCTCCTGTAGCTTCTAGTTCTTCAGCTTCCAGAGCACAGCAAAGTCCACTGCCAACTCCACCGACATCTACATCTAGAGGGGCAGAGGAAATCAGTAGTATTAGACTTTAGTTATTTGGTTCATTTCATATATATGACATTATGACTCATGATATGAGATACATTATTATATTTTTTGTTGATATTTTGAGGCTGAGTTGGGACTCAGGAGTCAGGACTTACTATTCAGGACATGATTCACTGTTATTGTGTGATGTAACACTAGAAATGATATTACACATCTTATATATTAGTTCTTTTATCATATTTATGTGTCAATGTATTTATTTTATGTTGTAGATGCTTTAGATATTAAAAAAATTGAAAAAAGATGAATATTTTTGTATTTTACGTTTTTTTTTCTCGATTTTTACCGATTTTTTCCTGATTTTTACGAATTTTTTCCGATTTTTTCCTGTCGCCAATAATATCCCGATAACAATTACTGCAACATTGGTAGATATAGCTCAAGATATTCATATTGAAGGAGCATACCTAGTATAGGACCTCATCCATGATAAAAGAAGATTGATCATGATTAAGAATCTTAGAAGACCTCCATCATCAAAGGAAAAGAAACATTTGCAAGGCAAGGGTCTTTAAGATCCTATAATGGAATCTTAAAAGAAGGTTCATGAACCAAAGCAGATGTCTCATTGGGTATCCCATTCATGGGGTTCAAGAAAAGGATGATATGCAGGAAGGCTAAGATGAAGCAAGAAGGGCCACACCAAGGACAACCAAATGAAGCTAAGATGATCAAAGGAGAATCAAGATGAGGTGACATCAAAGTTTAGTCATGTGATCATTTGTATATTATTGAGTCATGGGAATAGTTCTATAACATGATCAAATATGAAAGAATCTCTTTCACCAAGGACATGCTTGAAGGCATGTGTGCAATGAAGGTCAACAAAAGAATATGCTCACGTAAGGAGTATAAGATTGTTCACTACGAAGCAAGAAGAAACGCTAATTGGTCCAAGAAGCAAGCAATAAAGAAATGCTCTCACAAGAAGCATAAGATGGTTGACCTATCTATCCAAGAAGAAGCAAATGAAGAAAGAGATCAAGCATGTGAAGAACACCATGATCACCAAGAATCACTATCTGACAAGATGCTTTGAAGATATCTCCCGAAGGAAGGTAGGACAACTCTGACAAAGGAAGGAAGGACCCTTGACACCTTTGAAGGCCTTGGAGATATAAAAGATGCAGATAACGGATTCTACTCTACAAAAATGTTGTGATGAAGAAGCCATCCAACAAAAGAAAGAGCAATGTTGAAGCAATATTAGGATGAAGTCATGGTGGGCTATTAGGTTGAAGCATGTAAACAAGCAAATACAACGAAGCATCCATGAGAAGAGTATTCCGAAGCATGGATAGATGACAAAGTAGTAGCCAGATGACAAAAAAACCTGATGTACGGTAAGAAAGACACTTTCCACGAAGGAAGCAATGACATGACAAACCAAGAAGGAAAGTGATCAA
Organism: Pinus taeda; assembly: GCA_000404065.3. NCBI lineage: Eukaryota > Viridiplantae > Streptophyta > Pinopsida > Pinales > Pinaceae > Pinus > Pinus taeda. Next base: position 52,839 of record APFE031357865.1, read on the forward strand.
AGGATGGTGCCCTACCTAGAAGAAGTTTGAAGAAAGACTTCATAATATCAGAGAAAGGAAGGAGATCAAGCAATTGAAGGACCCATGAAGAAGAAACTGTCGATGAATGAAAGAGTCCCTAGTAAAGAGGGAGCTCTGACAAGTCCCTGATCAGGAGGGAGTTTTGGATCACCCCTGATTACAAATGAATGGCAATTGTGTTTTTCCATTTCATGGGTCATGCACTAGACCAATACTAACAATCGTAAGTCTAGATGAAGGCCAAAAATGGAAATGTAGACACAAGATAGACACAACATTCTTTTCTTTAGTTGGGAAGAAAGAATGGGAGGATTAGGTAATCATCTCGCATCCGATATTCTTTGAGGATGTGTAGGGCATCCGAGACAAGAGTAGGCAAGAGGATCGATATTTTCTGAGGGTTGGGAACCCAAGATAAGAATAGTCGTAGAAGGTCATACTTAGAGAACACCCGGGTGGGTATGTACCTTGAGAGACAATGATGAAGGTGTCTATAAATCATTGGTCTCACCAGCATTGTAGCTCATGACCTCATGAAGAGATGGAGCTGTTAGTCAAAGCCTTGCACTATGACAATGCTGATGGATATGATGCTATAATAGAGGGATTGCAAATCCGGTTTCTCTTATGTGAATTCTTCAAGATTGATAATAGGCAAACACCTTGTAATGTTGTACGAATACCTCCCTAGTTAAGAGGGAGTGTTGAAGGAAATGTAACTAGGTTTGGTCTTCATAAATGTACTTTTGATATTTGTACTTATTCAAGAAAATAAATATTATTTTTATAATATATGTCAATGAGTTACTTGGTCATTGAAGTAGGTCTAGCACATGTTAAGTGCTATAGGTGAGTCAAATAGTCAAAAGGAAATGTTGAAGGCCTTAAGAGCATGTTACACCATGTATGAATATGTATTAAAGTCAAGAGAATACCTCCAAGCAAAGTCAAGTCTCCTCCTATTCAAAGGCATGGCCAAAGAAACTCATTCAAGCATGTTACACCGCCAAAGAAGCCATCCGAAGTAAGACAACAAGTTGGCCTACAAATTGTCTTCTAGTTGGCCTAAAGGGAGGGACAATCCTCTATATATAGACGCTGTTCACTCCACTATAACACCATCCATCTCTCTGAAATCAACGAAGGTAGCCGAGAAAAAGGGTGAAGAAGGGACAAATAAAGGGTCTACAAGTATGGCGAAAAAGGAGGAAGAAATACTGAAGCCTTGGAAGTCTGTTCTAGGACTAAAAGATAGTTACACGTGCGGAAGAAGGAGAGGGTCTCTCTACTGTCATAGCAACCCTCTTTTACAGTGACCCAAACTTTCATTATTTGGGATAAGAACATAAACCTAAATGGTTTCCAAGACAAGCGAAGGAAGGAGGAAGAAGGCCGAAGTGAAGAGGATTGTTTCTAGGGCTAGAAACAGCGACACATGCAAAGAAGAGGTGGGTAAGTCTACGAGTATAACAATAGGATTAAACAATTTATGAATTATTGTTGGTTGGGTTTGAAATTAGGCCTACAAAGCTTCCCAAGTCAAGCGAAGAAGCCTATCTCTCTAGGAAAGGAAAAAGGACCCTAATTCTCTAGGGCACCTCCCACATATGCGAGAATTAGTGTTGCAATGTTGTCACACTATGCCTTCCACCATACACCAAGAAGGAACTCGGATGATCAGGAGAAGGAATGAGTATCCTTAGGTGAAGGATATCACTAAGGAAAAGTATCTCTTCTACAAGATCTACTTACAGTGGAAGTAAGAACGAAGTGCTGGCAGGAGGACGAAGTTTCGGGGAATGAAGTGCTGAAAGGAGGTAGACAAAGTGCCGGGGAAACATAGTGCAAAGAAAAGGAAGGACTTGACTTGTGCTTTGAGGTTCTTCTAGTCAAGGGTCTAGGTTTTAGCATTGATCAAGAAAGAAGCTTCAATAAGAGAAAACTTACCGAAGGGTTTTCCTTTCAAGACGAGAGGTTTTGGCCCTGGTAGAGAGCCAACATTTTGTGTTCTTGTTCTTATGTTTTGGTAGTAGTTTGATGAAGTACACACACATGCATTAATAATAATAAGAAGAAGATTAAGCTAACAAGAAAAAGTAAAAGGACTCCACAAATTGTTATCAAGTAACGAAGAATCACACTACATTTTTTTGCGCTAGATTCTTCAACATTGAGCACTTCATTTACTTGTGGCAATTTCCTTTTGCAAAACATCAATACACTTGCATCACTTTAATTCATTTACAAACTAATTTCCTTTTCCAATTGAAGTAACATTTGCAATTTACTTTGAGCACTATCTCATTTCCATTATATTGAAACATTGCAAATCTCTCTAGGGAAAACTTACTTGCATAACATTTAGGCATTTTAGTGTAGTTTGCATTTTAACTCAATCAACCTCCAAGCATAAGCTTGTTTGATAGACATCTTAGGGAATAGACATTCTTGGAAAGTTCTTCCAATTGGTACAAAGTAAGGTAAAGTGTGTGTGACTCTACAGTTATGAAGGTGGCTTTTCCCCTTGTAGGAACAATGGCACATGCTGGCAAGTAAAACTCAAGGGAGGGTATTATTAATGACACCATCGTGTCCTTAACCCTTCTTTATTACAGTCACCCCAATATTTACCCTTTGGAAAGAGTTCAAGAGGGAGATCTCTCACTTAGAATAGACATTTAGTTTTAGATTAACCAAGATAATTACATCTAACCTTAATTAAGTGCATTTCATATTAACACACTTTACTTTTAAAGCTATTTTAGTTGCAATTTATTTATATACTTGTCATAATGAAAATGTTTTGAATTGATTATTTTGGAACATCGCATATGGGCAAATACCATCTCTTTCATTTTGCATGTGAAGTTTTAGTTTGTTTCATTTTCCAAGTGAGGCTTTAGCTTGTTTCATTTTGCAAGTTATTGCTCCTTTACATGCTCTAGCATTGTGAATGATTATACTTTGAAAGCATTTCTTTGAAAACAATTTTAAATCTTGCAAGTGATATAATTTTTTTCTAACATCTATTTGATTGACAAAGTTACTTGTGTTTCATTTTGAAACATTTCATTTTTGGAGCAAGTGTTATTTATTTTGAAGCAATATTGAAAGCACTGGTCTTATATGCTTATCTTTGATTTATGTGTTGATGGTTATTGAAGTATATTTCATGTCATATTACTCATCATATTTGCTCATAATCTCAAGTAATCTAAATTAATCTTAACATCTCCTAGAAACCTCACATCACTTTTTACTTAGCTTTCCATTTAGGGACCACCCCCCTTAGCCTGCCTAGGGGAGAGCTTAAATGGAGAGAGAGTTGGGAATAGGTGACAACCCCATCTCTTAAATTTTCCACCAACCACACCTTGTGGGATTAAGGGCTTTTCTTACTAACTTAGGTGTGTGTGTAAGGCATAAACAAAGCGCAACCATTAACAATAGATAATGGATTTACTTGTCTTTTCTAGTTTCTAGTAATTTTTATCACTGTTGACTCTTTCATATTTATTATGATATTTTTTGTAAACAATATATGACAATTTAAGTTTGCAGTTTGAAGTTGGCAATTAATGAATGAAACATTTCATTTCATGTTAGATATTCTTTGTTATCGTTTGGTTACTTGGTAATGGTAATGGTTACAAGTACAAGTTACAACTTTAAGTGATCAATGATGATAAATGTTATATATTGAATTTTGAAAGCTTGAAACGTTAAGGTTGACAAATCATGAGACTCGATATGTTATATGTTGCTAACTTGTGGACGTGGTTGATGGAGATTATAACATCTAGATGATTGATGTTATATGGTTCAATCCATGTTTTTATGCTTTTTATATCTAATTCATCATTACATGCTTTTGTTGACATATATGCATCAAAATATATATTATATAAAAATTTTCTCCCGAACCGGGAACTTTTAAAAATGTCACTCCTTGCTCCCGCTCCCAAATAACTTGGTCTATTGAGTTTTTTAGATATAGGCTTACAATTACTGTCAATCCAAAAATTTACTATGTTCCCCCAACTTCCAAGTTTTTGGAATAGGGGAGTAGGGAGACGTACAAGGGGCGTGTGTGGGAGCACCCCCCAAATTTTAGGAAAATTCAGCGGGGATGGGGGGATGTAGGGGTCCCTTGCACAGGAGACCCATTGTCTAAAATTATAAAATATAAAAATATTAATGATAAAATCACAACAGTAACAATTCATCCCATGCAAATTCATTATTGTGCAATCTAGTGGAAATGCTACAATCCTGCCAATCTTGAAATCCTAAAGACTGTTAAGTCTGCTGAATTTTGAATGCGATATGAAATTCTATGTTCTTCGTATGTAGTCTAATAAGGTTGGACCACTTTGAAACATCCTGAAACATTTAATGGCATTCTCCTTATCTTACCTAAAGTGACATTCTCCTTTAGATTTTTCTATCTTTTTATTTTAAGAATTTAATATTACCATTAATTACCAAGGTCCTAGGCTTGCCAGAGCTTTATCCCTTATTTTTTGTTCTATTTTCATGGGTTGCTAGACAAAAAATATTTGCAAGGGGGAGCACCTAGATGTCCCCCTTCTAAAGGTGGGGGGTGATCAATCCCCTTTTGGGGAAATGTGCCCCCCCCACACTTGGGAAACGTTTCCCCATGCATTACCCTGAGTTTTCCCCAAAGGAGGACATGGGGAAATGTGGGTGGGGGTCGTGCCCTCATGGAACAATAAAAAATTAATATACACCTACATATACTAACGAAAGTTTTCATTTATTGGAATCTCAAGCCTATGCTTTGTTTTCTATAACAGTTAGCCATTTGGTATATAAATTACTATTTATCTTGTGATCAACGTGTAGAAACTATGCAAAAGAATACAACAATATCCCATCTGTGTGTTGGATATCTAGACACTTAGAAATGAGTGGACATGTCTTGATTAGGACATGTCTTGTGCATGTCTGGCACATAGGTCACGTGTGTGTCAATGTTGGCCAATTGTTAATGTCTTGTGTATTGTCATTGATCAAATATTTTCAAGATATTAATAAAAAATTGATAAAAAATTGAGCTACCCCGTAATTATACCAAGTTTATCATATTTGTCATCTTATGCAGGTTTGTTTACAAGGGATCCAAATATTTTGCGTCATGTTGGTCATATACTACTACAGTTGCCATTCATGGAGTACAGGCAACCAAGGCGTATTATAATTGCAGATGATTGCTTTCAGGTTACAGATATTCCTAATGATCGAACAGTGAATGTAGTCACTCGGTCCACCGAAAAATTATTTGGACGTAAGTAATTATCTTTTTTAAGATTGTTATTGCAGTTGCCTACAATGCAAAGGAATATGTGTTTGAAGATTACATTTGCAATATGTAACATAGTAAAGCTGACCTTGTTAGAGTAAGCATTAAATGCTAATCTCTGTCCATATTTTGGCTTCTTTAATATGGCAGGTCAAGTTTTAAATCACATGAGCCTCGGCAATTATCTTGCTACCAAAGTTCCAAGCTTAAAGTATTTTCAAAATGAAGAAGAGAGCAGAAATGGTGAAGGTGGGGTTTCTGCTTTGAAGGCTCTTTGCAGTGCATTACGCCTTCTTCAGAGGTATAATGATTGTGCTTCAAAGCTTTATTTCATAACATGCATATTTCATATTCTGAATGCCGATAGATTTTGTCCTCAAAATATGTATTGTTATTTCTTGAATCCTATATAGCAGAGTAGATGGAAATCTGTTTTTGAAATTTTGTGATTAGAGTTGTAATGTATCAAAAGTATCAAATATCTTATTAATGACCGCTTAATCAATTTGGCTTGTTGGGCACGTGTTAAGTCCTTTTTAGCATGGACGGAAAACAACTACAGATTAGGAACTGAAGAAATAGATATGCACAGTTAGAATCAAGATACTTTCTGTCAGTAATTTAACAGCTTAATCTGGAAGCCACACTAACTATTCAGATAATATCTGCAAGTCAATTCTATGATTTCTGTGAAGATACACCGAAGATTTACCCTATAACAAATGCATTTGTACTAGACATATGTCTTCATTTCAGCATACATTTGGGATATTATCTAGATTCTATGCTGGCTATTTCTAATATGGATCAAATTGACGTCTTTTGGATCTTGGTTTGGAACTAGTGAGAGACTGTACGTCATTTGGCAATTTTCTCACTAAGGTATAATCAAATTTTAAGGTATAAATTTTACCAGCTTGACTCTTCAAATACTAGATCCATGCCCTGGTTTGCAGAAATTAAGTTGAAAGTTTATTGGGTTGAAATCTTGATATTTTTACTGTATAATCTGTAGAACAATGCTTATTCAATTTAGTTGTCAAAAGAATGTCATTCACTTTTGTTGTGCATGGTCCTATCATGCTGAACTATTGACAGTAATAGTTGAGTGGATATGAATAGTTTAACATATTATCTGTAGTATTTTAGTTGATTATAATGATCTTATTTCCTGTAGTCGCAGAGAACGGAGTGCAATTTGAATTGATTAACTGGGATGCTGGATAGAACTGAACTGAACTGAATTTTTTTGCATGCCTGAAAGACCATAATAGGTCAAAGGAACTAGAGAGTACAGCAAATATTTACGGCATTTATAGCTAAAAAGAAAAGAAAACAGTGCTTGCATGAGGTGCTCCTAAAAGTATACAAAGATGGGTACAAGACAACATCAAAATGACGGTGACCTAAAGCATGCAAGTAAATGGTTAAACTGAGAATGTAACTGTTGGAGGTGAAGAAAATTGTGTGATGTAGCCAAGCACACATTGTATATCAACACCTAGGAACCTGTTTAATTGAATTTCAATTTTTTAACTACCATCCAGTGGAGTTCACCAATTATATACAGATTTGACTTTTGAAAGGGACCCAAGTTAACAGACCACTGATGCAGGATAAGTTTAGAATTAAAGATGCAGTATAATTAAAACATATAACTGTGAGGAAAATGCCAGTACATGCCTGTATTCCTTAAGCAGATTTGTACTACTATGCATGCACAGATTTTTATCATATCAGACTTCCAAAGAATTAAATTACAGAGTAGCAAAACAGGAATTAATTAGTCATTTTTTTAATGAAGAGTAATCTAAGAAGCTGGGCAAGGAGTGATTCACCGCCCAACCCTAGGAAGCCACTGTATAGCTGGGCTATGAGTTCATCAGGTTGAAGAAATCAACTATGACATTAGACACACTCAACGCAACTTGCAACACTCTTGGATTGGCCAATCCTCTGTATATATGGCACTCTAGAGTCATCATACAGTCTTCAATGGGCCTCAAAACTCTTCTCATTGTCATACGCAATACAGCTTTGATTTATTCATTCTCTGCTATACAGTCCCCTAGGAATTCACCACAAGCTAATGCTTGAGTGTATGCAGGAAGAGCCCAATTTCACTCCGCCAAATAACTTGCCACATGTAATGTCCCTCATGTGAAGATTACCCTTGGGATGCAATGCTGGGTTAGGGTTTTTAAAAGCACATGAAAGAATTGTATTGCATAACAGTATTGGAGTATTCATCAATCTATGAAACAATGATGCTCTATAATGAATACACTAGTATAGAAAAGAACTCAATCGACAGTTGATTCCACAAGCACCCATTATGAAGTAGTAGTGTTGTTCAACAGTTACATGACAGACTTACAATGATCAACAGTCTCACATCAGAAATATCAAATCAAACACGGTTTTTAGGCTTACAAACCATAGCTGTCTCTTTGCTGCCACAAAATCACCCCAACGGACTTCACTGCTACCTTGCACCCTTAGTAACCCTTAGTGCCTCCTGATTGTGGCTCTTTGTTAAAATTGGCAACTAGGGCCAAACTCCACATGGGTCATCTTATTTATGACAGCCGATATTTTTCTTGGATTCCTCTCTCCGAGAGATGTAGGAATGATCTAAAGATCATCCCCTTTTGACATGTACAAATGAAGTTATGAATTTATTTTGATAATGGACAAATTGTGAAGGTCTGCCAGCAAACTCATGTAGGTTCGGAAGCCCAACAGTCAGGTCTATTCATCCTCATCGTTTGCCTATAAATACATGATGCCTCCTCCTCACTTGGACACAGTTCACTTCTCACACATCTCTCTCTCCTCACATGATTGAGTACGGATTTCTGGGCAGCCTCTCCACACGTGCGAAGAAGAAGATAGTCATTTTCTGTTTGGGTGTTGACCAGTGTTGACTGAATTTCAGGAAGGGTTTTGACCAGTGTTGACCTGTTTGACTGCGTTTTTGTGAGGGAAATTTTTGTTTGGGCAGGCTGCATTTCTGGGCACATAAATTGAAGCATTCCGTACTGTTTGACCAGCGTTGACTGCAGAGAATTGACCTCTGGTTTGACTTCTGCGTTGACCAAGTTTGACTGTGATTTTCAGGACTGTTTTGGGCTGATTCAGAGGACTGTTGGAGGCCAAAGTTGACTGGGTTTAACAGAGCTGAATTGAGGAAGAAATCTGCCCTGTTGACCAGCGTTGACTTTTCTGGTTAGGGCTCTTTTGCTGCTTTTATAAATTATTAGAATTTGGAAATTGTACTATCTCTCTCTGCAGATCTATTAAAGACTAAAAGAAGATTTGATCAAGGGTTTCCCCACATTGGGGTTTGTCCCTGGCTAGTGCCACATCTTGTGTCCTCTTGTCTTGGCTTGTCTTCTACTATTTATGTTTATGTTCTATCAGCATTTTACTTACATGTTTATGTGATTGCTAAACTGAAATTGATATTGGGCTCATAAAGAAATTGAAGTAAAATTGCTGTAAAGCATAGAACATACCATTGTTACCTAAAATTAACATGGTATCAGAGCTGAGGTGAAGACAAAGCCCAAGCAAGAGTGAAAGAGCAATCACCAAAGACAGTTGGACAAGGACAAAAGACTCAGTGGGTTCCTCATCCTACTTTTCGGCTGAAGACAAGCTCCATGATAAATTTGTGTATCATGGATGGAAGATGTCTCTTGATTTGACCTTGGAATAGAAGGAAGTGATGGATTATGTGCTGGGTAAAATCCTTGAGCCTCCTTCAAATGCACCGGCTGCTGCGAAGACCAAGTACATTAAGGCTGAAGTCAAAGCAAAGAAGATTATCAGGGATTCCATTGACAAGCATCCAATGGCCTATATCTCCGCATTGAAGACCTCCAAGGAGATATACAATAAGTTGTTCGACATGTTCAAGGTTAGTAATGCTAATCAAATTCTCTTTCTCAAGAATAAGTTGAAAGATATTAAGAAGGGCAAGGACGAGGACATTCAATTCTATTTATTGAGGATTAGTGAGATCAAGAATGATTTACTCTCGATTGGAGAAGTCATTCATGACAGAGAACTTGCTCTCACCACCCTTGGAGGACTCCCACCTGAGTGGTATGTATTTAGAACCACTTAACTCAACAATGATCGAATTTCAAGGTTTAAAGAATTGATGTCGAGATGCATTCAAGAAGAAACAAGAATGGTGTCGCAAGAAATGCCTTCTAATAAAAGCAACCCCACTGCATTCTCCCTTCATGCCAAAAGGAGGAATAATGCAGGGTCTAAAGGTCATTTTGATGGAAAGCCTGGATCTAATGGAGGAAGGAAGGTCATGTGCTTTGTTTGCAGTAAGTTTGACCACTATGCAAGGGAGTGTCCTAATAAAAGGGATACACCTCGAGATGATGATTATCATAACAACTCCAAGGGAAACTTCAACCACAATGGTCAAAGGAATGCCAGGTCCAATGGCAAAGGAAAAAGGAATGCGGGACATCAAGGAAATGGTCGACCCTCCAAGAAATCAAGGAACTCCAGGTATGATGAATCCAATGTTAACAATAAGCAAAAAGAGTACTATCTTATATCGGTCCTCTCCACTGCTTCTCCTCTAGGCACTTTGGGAAATTGGTTGATTGATAGTGGTGCGTCAAGGCACTTCACCGGATACAAGGAAGCTCTCTCTAATTTGATAGAAAAGGGGACAAACATGGAGATCATCCTTGGAGACGATGCCACCTATCCCTTCGATTGAATCAAGGTAACACTATTCATTTACAAGAAGTACTATATGTACCCGATCTCAAGAAGAACCTGGTGTCCATTTTAGCAATGGAAGATAAAGGATTCAAGGTGGCTTTTATTGATGGAAAGGTACGTGTTTGGAAAAGAAATTTCAAGGAAGCTTTTACTCTTGGGTTTTGGCGACACACCTCTACAATCTGAATTGTGGCATCGGAGGTTCGCCCATTTTCAATATAAGGCCCTACCCGATGTTAGACAAATGGTGACAGGTATGCCTGAGTTCAAAGTAGAGCATGAAGGTGTATGTCCGGGATGTGCGGAAGGAAAACTTACAAGGGGACTATTCCCCTCAAGTAATAGCAAGACCACAGACATATTGCAATTGATCCACTCTGACATATCTGGTATGATGCCTGTAAACTCCTTGGCAGGATACTTATATTATCTCACCTTTGTGGATGATTATTCTCACAAGACCTGGATCTACTTCTTTAGGAAGCAGGATGAAGTGTTCACCTGGTTCCGACATTTCAAAGCCTGGATAAAAAACCAATCCGGGAAGAAAATCAAGATATTGAGTACTAATAATGGGACCGAGTATGAATCCAATGAATTCCAAGATTATTGCAGAGAAGCTGGTATTAAGAGGGAGACTACAACACCATACACTTCGGAGCAGAATGGTGTCGCTGAAAGGAAGAATCGCTCTATTGTAGAAGCTGTCCGTGCCATGCTTCATGATCAAGGCCTTCCAAAGTTTCCATGGGGTGAAGCTGCAAATACTACCGTGTATGTTCAAAACCAATGTTCTCATCAAGCATTGGACTCCAAGACTCCTGAAGAAATGTTCACTGGTAAGAAACCCAATGTCTCTCATTTTAGAATTTTTGGAAGCTCTGTATATTTTCATGTGTTGAAAGAGAAAAGAAGCAAATTGGGTTGATCTAGGAAGAAATGAATCTTTGTGGGCTATAGTAAAAATTCTTAGGGATATAGAATTTTATGTGGTTGGTCAAGACTCAAAAGGAAGTTGAGATAAGTCATGATGTCACCTTCGACGAAGATATGGCCCTCAGGAAGATCAACAACCTTCCTATCCTAAGGAAGGACAAAGAAGCTAACACATGAAATCAGGGTGAAAAAGAGGACGAAACGATGCCTGATGTTGATGAACCTATGGATCCTATTGATCCACTCCCTCATGAGCCTTCCTCCTCCAAGAGGAGACCCTCATGGCTTAGGGAGGCTCTTGAAGATGCTGAGAGGTACATTGCACCAAAGGGGACTTTCTGTGAAAGCAAGAAGCTGAACAGGTACCAAGGATATTTGACCGCCATGAGCTCTATCATTCAAAGTGAGCCTTCATCATTCAAAGAAGCCGTGAAGCAACAAGTATGGAAGGATGCTACGAATGAAGAATACGAGTCAATTGTGAAGAATGATGTTTGAGATGTTATCCTTAGACCCCATAATAAATCGGTTGTCACTTCTAAGTGGCTCTACAAAATCAAGCATGGTGCTGATGGAAGTGAAAAAAAGTTCAAGGCTCACTTTGTTGCTCGAGCCTTCTCTCAAAAGGAAGGTGTAGATTACGATGAGATATTTGCACCTGTTGCCCGGTACACCACCATCAGCTCGATCATAGCCCTTGTTGCCCTCGCAAGGATGGAACCTACATCAAATGGATGTCAAGGCTGCCTTCTTGCACGGTTTGATCAAAGAGGAAGTCTATGTGGAACAACCTAAGGGGTTTGAAGTTCATGATCAAGAATCTCATGTATGTAGGTTGAAGAAAGGTCCCTATGGATTAAAGCAAGCACCTCGGGTTTGATATGAGAGGATCGATAGCTATTTGATGAAGTTGGGATTCACTAGAAGTGAAGTCGATTTGAACCTTTACTTTAAGGTTGAAAATGATAAACCTCTCATTTTGGTACTTTATGTGGACGACCTCTTTCTGACAGGTGCAAACCCTCTCATTCACAAATGTAAGAGGGAGTTGGCTTCTGAATTTCAGATGAAGGACCTAGGACTGATGCACTATTTCCTAGGGTTGGAGATCTGGCAAAAAGCTAGGTGAAATTTTCCTCTCTTAAGAAAAATATGTTGTGAAAATATTGGAAAGATTTGGGATGGTGGATTTCAAGCCTATGACTACTTGGATGGAACATAACTTTAAGAAGTTATGTGGTAGTGCTGCTGGTCCTGAATTGGGAAATGATTTTGACTATCATTAATTCATAGGAGCACTGATGTTCTTGGAGAACTCCCGTCCGGACATATGTTCTGCAGTTAACACATTGAGCCAATACATGGTTGAGCCTCATCATATACATTGGATTGCCTCCAAGAATCTTCTGAGATATTTTTGGGGCACAATCACTCATGGACTGAGATACACTACCAGAAATGTGAGGCTACATGGTTATTCTGATGCTAATTGGGCTGGCAGTGTGGTGGATTGCAAGAGCACTTCTGGATGTTTTTCTTTCGGTTTTTCTTTGATATCTTGGATGAGTAGGAAGTAGGAATCAGTTGCCTTGAGCACCGCTGAGGTCGAATACATAGCGGCTAGAATGGCCTCCTTTGAAGTTGTCTGGTTGAGGAAGCTCTTCGATGACAACCAGAGTGGGATTCGATTATCAGAGAATCCATGTTTCATGATTGCTCCAAGCATATAGATATCAGGTACCACTCTATTTGGGATATGGTACAACGAGGAGCAATAAGGTTCTATCACATTGGGACTAATGAGCAGGTCGACGATATTCTGACAAAGCCCATGGGGAAGATCAAATTCTTGGCCTTTGGAGAATGACTTGGAGTTGTGGAGAGATCCTCTTATGAGGGTCCTATATGAGATGGACATTGAGCTCTGGGAGCTCTGGGGGGCTTGGGGTACTTCTTGGAGTGGTGAGAAACCATAGGGTGAGTGGTTCAGTGTTCCCCTAGTGGTCTGTTGTGTACAAGGTGAGTGGTTCATCCTTCCCTTATGATACCCCTTAGCGACATGTGAGCAGGACGAGTGGTTCATCCTTCTCCTGCTGAGACATCCTACCCATGCAGTCTGGGAATCATGAGAAGTAACTTTCATTTGGCCAATGAGTAGGGAAATGAGGATAGGGACCGTAGTACTGCCAATGGATGCATCATGTACTACTGTACTCCCTATGCTAGGATGTTTGATATTGATTTGGGATCAATGGGAACTGACTTCGGGTTAGTAAGAGTGGTATGAGACACTCTCTTTTGATTGGGATTGACTTTGAGTAAGTAGAGAATGGTATGATACATTCTCAATCACTTCTTCTTCTTCATAGTTCAACAGAGTAGAGCAGAGAAGTGTAGAGCAGTGCATGGATGGCAGAGATGGTACAGATTGGCAGATGGATTAGCTGGTGAAGTTCTCCCTAATTGAGAGGGAGTGTTAAAATTGGCAACTAGGGCCAAACTCCACATGGGTCATCTTATTTATGACAACTGATATTTTTCTTGGATTCCTCTCTCCAAGAGGTGTAGGATTGATCTAAAGATCATCCCATTCTAACATGTACAAATGAAGTTATGAATTTATTTTGATTATGGACAAATTGTCAAGGTCGACCAACAAGCTCATGTAGGCCCAGAAGCCCAATAGTCACGTCTATTCTTCCTCAACGTTTGCCTCTAAATACATGATGCCTCCTCCTCATTTGGGCACACTTCACTTCTCACACATCTCTCTCTCCTCACATGATTGGGCATGGATTTCTAGGCAGCCTCTCCACACGTTTGAAGAAGATAGTCATTTTCTGTTTTGGGTGTTGACCAACGTTGACCAAATTTCAGGAAGGGTGTTCACTGTTGATTGACATTGACTGTGTTTTTGTGAGGGAAATTTTTGTTTTAGCAGGCCGCATTTTTGGGCATAGAAATCAAGGCATTCCGTACTATTTGACCAACATTGACTGTAGAGAATTGAACACAGGTTTGACTTCTGTGTTGACCAAGTTTGATTGTGATTTTTGGGACTGCTTTGGGCTGATTTAGAGGACTGTTGGAGGCCAAAGTTGACTGGGTTTGAGCAAGCTGAATTGAGGAAGAAATATGCCCTGTTGACCAGCGTTGAATTTTTTGGTTAGGGCTCTTTTGCTGCAGTTATAAATTATCAGAATTTGTAAATTGTACTATCTCACTCGGCTGAACTATTGAAGACTAAAAGAAGATTTGATCAAGGGTTTCCCCACATTATCGTTTGTCCTTGGCTGTCTTGGCTTGTCTTCTACTGTTTATGTTTATGTTCTATCAACATTTTACTTACATGTTTTTGTGATTGCTAAACTGAAATTGATATTGGGCTCATAAATAAATTGAAGTAAAATTGCTCTAAAGCATAAAACTTACCATTGTTACCTAAAATTAACACTCTTTAGGCCACTCACTACCTCACAAAAATTGCTTCTTGGCTCTCTGTTGACTCAGAGAAATAGGCCTCTGCCTTCTGTTGCCACAGGAAGATATTTTCCAGTCTTTAGGTCACTCATCTCAGAAATTCTGGCCTTAGCCTTCCTCTGCCACAAGAGGATGTTTACTAGTCTTTAGGTCACTTGCTGCCTCAGGATAATGGCCTCTTGGCCCTATGTAGCCTCAGAGAGTTAGTTCATTGCCTCAGAAGGACCAATTATAGCCCTCACTGCCACAGAGACTAAGATTTCAACATCTGCTTGCCTTAGAAAGGTGGTTTGCTGCCTTAGAAGGATTAATTCCTGCCTAGTTGCCTTAGAAACTAAGATTCCAACCCTTGTTTGCCTTAGAAAAGATGGTTCGTTACCTCAGAAAGATATTCCTCTTGCCAAAATCCAGTCATGTAGCAAGAAAGACAGAAGGATTGGCTAGGGTGGAATCTTTCACCACTGGAACCAATTAGAGAAAAGGGGTCTTAAAAACCTCCAAGAGCCTCACCCAAAAATCAAGAAGAATAACTATCCATGATGATCACAATGACTCTCCTCCCTTTTATAAATTCTCTTTGGGGCTTTACCCCCTAAATTCAAATTGAGTGACTAGCAAATTTCCCTCCATTTGCCTAAAGTTAATTTTTATTATCTAATGTTACCTAAGTAACATTAAATAATAACTACCCCCCTTTGAAATGACTATAGCTATGGGTTTAAATCAGTGAAGCATGACCCGTATTAGACCTGCGAGTACCCACGGGTCTTGGCAAGTTCTACACTGAGCCAGGTTACTCGCATAGAACTCATGTTTAAGACCCGGACTTGGTGAGTATCTTATAGAGCCCGTCTATCCATATAAGACCCCCGGGTATTCTATAAGACCTATATCGAACCCCCTATAGACCCGTCGAGCCTCAAAAGGTACAATTTGTTCCATTTTTAATTTTTTTTTTTTTTTTATTCTACTTTTTTGGAAATGAGGTGATCTATCTGTTGCACTCCAATTAGACTTATACCATCTAGCTCTTTCAAATATTTACTTCCTTGAGGTACACATCCAGCACTACCAATGGCTTCTTTGTAGCTTTACCCTTGTGAATCAAGGTCTCCATGGCTGATTGACTGGGTGACTTTACTGTGCATCTGTTCTAAAAGCATATAGTTATTCACCTTGTATGTGTCATCCATGTCTATAGTCCTTGAAACCCTTCTGAATTCTAACCAAAGATCTTCAATTTCTTTCCGTTATAATTCATTTAAGATTTGTATACTAATGCACTTGTTTCTACCAGCTAATGGGCTTTATTTCTCTACACCACCACCTTTTTGGAAAGGAAATTACCTCTTTAGAAGAGTTACATGGTTGCTAAATGTCAGTTATTCTCCAAAATTAAATGAGGGATCAGGAATGATCCTTTGACTCAAAATAGTTTTCAGAGGTGGGTGTACATGCTTTTCTATAATGGTGCAATTTTGGCCATACCCGTCACTCAATTGAATGATCTTTAAGCTTGCATTCTTGGGGTTACATGTCCTATTTGCTAGCAGACTTTTACACGAGTTTGATTTAGATTGGGATTAGAGTTTTCTTTTACTGTGCTCTTTGCTGGTAGATGCATTATGCATTCCTGGATTCCTTTTATATTTGTTGATGCATGTTAACTTATTTTGGTCATTTGTGGATGTTAATCAAATTTCAATTTTTGTACAACTTGCATACATCTTTCTCAAAGCCCCTCCTGAGTTTTGTAGAAATGTGTCAATCTAACCTTCCTCCTTTGAACTAGGTTTAATGTCGCATATCTAGTATCAACATATTCTCTCTAAACTTCATCACTACTTTATCTTTCTCCTGCTTGGTGAAGTTTGATGGTTTATGAACTTTTTTCATTTCCTGTTGTGGTGGCTTTGGTGGTAGCCACTCATCTTATTTTTGCTTTTGCAAGGCCCCTTGTATGTGCTTATTTTGAAGAATGTAATCTCTAGTCCCTTCAACCTAGTTTCATCTTTAGTGATGAAGAATGTAATCTCTAGCCCCTTTGACCTAGCTTCATCACTGTGAATGTAATGTCTAGTCCCTTTTGTGCTAAAAATTTACCATATTTTAACGTATTTTTGTATTTTGACGAGTCTTATACGAGTCTTATACGAGTTGACGAGTCAATGCCGTGACGAGTCTTAAACGAGTACGAGTTGTGCACCATTAGTTTAAATAGGCTACTACGTCCTTCCTTGGGCAATCGATTTGAAGAGGACATTACACCACATAACATTCTAGGGTCCTCATACAGCCTTCAATGGACCACAAAACTCTCTGCACTGTTATACACGACACAGCTCTGATTTTTGCCTTCTCTGCTATACAATACCTCAGAAATCAAGCAGAAACTTGTTCTTTAGTGCATGCAGGAAGAGCCCAATTGCTGATTGCCCTATTGGGAAACACTGGAGTGCTGAATACTTTGTTCCAAAGGAGTCAAAAGGTAGGAGAAACAAGCGGGTGAAAGTTTCCTATTTTTGCCCCAATTTCTACTTTCACACAACCTCCCATAAGCATGGTCTCTGAGTGGGAGTTACCAGCAATTGCAGAGTTAGGATGGAATACCAGATGAAAACATAGGATGAGAATGGAGAATGAATGCCATCCAATGAGAAAGGAGAATTGAATGAGAAACTTATATGTTTTAATTTTTACTAGAATAATAGTACTTTTGCCTTACAAGGTACCTATCCTACGCTGTTTCTCTAGACATTCCTTGACCAAATACTTCATACTTCATCCATTAATACTTCATCCTTTCTATGTCAAAGGTGGTTGTGAGTTTCAAATTTTGGCACATGATGGAAATGATTGGAGTGATTGTGTTGACACTTGGTAAGAAGGGCTTTTTTTCCTGTTTCCTTCCTATCATCTCCCCCCGTTGTGGACTCAGAGCCCCTTTGCGCTCCTAGTGGCCATCTTGGACTATGATATATTGTATTCTAGCATTACCTCTTTGCATATCATAGACGACATTGTGTTATGTCTACCACATGATTAATAGAAAATATTTTGCGTCATCTATATGTTTATCCTTTTTCTAGTTGGCCTTTGGCCTTTAGTTACATACTAGGAATTCATACAAAAATTATATACAAAGATTTACATTAAGGGGTCATTTATCTAAATTCTAATGGCTTGCTACCATCATGATAACCTAAGTAACCGGATTCGTTCTATAGGGCCCACGAATCCGAATTCGTCGTGTCTGACACGATTCTCTCGAAATTTGTGTCCAAAAAACATGACATGTAGTGTCCTATTTTGACACGTTGAATCCCCCAATGTGTCACGATTTTGGTAGCGTGTCACGATTTTGGAAATCGTGCCTTGTTTTCTAGGACTCGCTAGGCAAAAAAAGTGATCTGCGCGGGTATGACAAGGCCACATTTGGTCATTACAACCATGCATATTTTCATTTGGCTAGCGTTTTGTGAGCTGTTGGCAAGTGGAGAAGGGTTTGCAACAAGGAGTTAAGGGAGTAGAGCGTATTTCAAGGAGATTCAAGCACCAGATAAGTGCATTTTACGTCCATTTTTTTGCATTTCTTATAGCAGTTTGTATATGATTTTTTGTTTATAAATTTGTGCATGTTTTGTTCATTTCTTTTATAGTATTCATGGCTCAATCAAAGGCATCAATTAGGGGGCAAAGGAAGGGCAAGAATGTCATGGGTGGAGATGCCCCTCTTCCCCCAATATCATCAAAGTCTGTTGCAAGTAATGTTGAGGGAAGAGGAGGACCTAAAGACAATGATAAATATCCATTGTGGAAATATGTCACAAAAGAGGATGGGCCAAACACCAAGGGAAAGGGAGGAGGCAATGTGCAATGAAAATGCAACTTTTGTCACATTTATTTCAAAAGCACATATTACTGTGTGAAATCACATTTGTTGGCTTTACCGGGTTGTGGGATTGGAGCTTGTAAAGCTGTTTCTTTACAAAAGAGAAAAGAATTGGAAAAGGAGTCCAATGTTGGTATGGAACATGTGGCTTCAAAATCAAGAAAACCCAAGAATGAAGACCCCCTTCCATTTTTGAGGAAAGCCACCAACAAATTTCCATTTAAGAGTTCTACTTCTATTGGGGGACAAGCATCAAAAAGAAGAGCACTTGGTCCAATGGACAAGGTTTTCCAAAAAGAGAAACGGGAAGAGCTTGATCTCACCATTGCCTTCTTCTTCTATCAAAACTTCATATCATTTAATGTTGCACGCTCACCTCTATTTATTGAGATGTGCCTGCTCTAACTCAAGGGGCTCCAGCAGGGTATGTGCCTCCAGGGTTAGAGAAGCTGAGAACCACATTGTTGACAAAGGCAAAAAAAGAGGTGCAAAAAATGCTTGAGCCTATTGTAGCATCATGGCCAACATCTGGGGTTAGCATTGTTTCTGATGGATGGACAGATCCAACACGACACCCAATCATCAACTTCATGGTGTCTTCCTTGAGTGGTCCAATTTCCATGAAATGAGTGGATACACTTGGCGAATACAAGGATGCACAATTTATTGGTGAGTTATTTATTAAAGTTATTGAAGATGTAGGTGTTGATTCTTGTGTGCAAATCATTACAAATAATGAACCTGTTTGCAAGGTTGTTGGCATGATTGTGGAAGCTAAATATCCACAAGTGTTTTGGACACCTTGCATTGTCCATTCATTGATGTTAGCACTGAAATCCATTGCTTCTGAAGTGCTTTGGATTGGAAGCATTATTGAGGATGCAAGACATATCCGTAACTTTGTGCAAAATCATACAAATGCCCTGACTATCTACAAGGAGTATAGCAATCTATCATTGTTGAAGATTGCTGATACACGGTTTGCATCTTCATTCATGATGTTGAAGAGGTTGAGGGAGGTCAAGACCACTCTTGGGTCCATGGTTATTTCTGAGTTTTGGTCTTTTTGGAGAAAGACAGATCAGGTAGCCTCTAAAAGAGTGAAGGACACAGTGCTAGATGATGCTTGGTGGGAGAGGGTAGATCTAATTATTCAGATCATTGACACTATCATTTCTTTGCTTCAATTTGCAGATTCAGACAAACCCATCCTAGGAGAGGTTTATGAGGGATGGGATTCCATGATTGAGTTTGTGAGGAGCATTATTCTATAGAGTGAGTGCCCCGAGTATGAGACATCACCAGAGGCCTTCTGTGATACCATACATGATATTCTTGTTAGCAGATGGGACAAGAATTGTACACCTTTACATTGTTTGGCTCACTCATTGAACCCCAAATACTACAGACATGAGTGGCTTGAATGGTGGACCTTCCCGCAGATTCCCTCCTAACATGGATGGTGAAATCTCACAGGGGAGGAAAGAGGCATTTAGGCAGACTTTTCAAGATAGTGCATTGCTTGCTGAGGTGGAGGATGCCTTTGCAGAGTTTTCCACTGGCAGTGGTCGATTTGGAGGTTATGATATGATTAGAGACAGGGGGGCTAAGAATCCCTATTCTTGGTGGGCAAATCATGGGGCAACAAGCCCTCCTCTTTAGCAGTTAGCCATGAGGCTCCTCTCTCAGGTGACTTCATCCTTTTGTTGTGAGAGGAATTGGAGCACATATGGGAATTTGTATAGTGTGAAGAAGAGCAGGCTTGAGCAGTCCAGGGCAGAGACAATGGTTTATGTGCACACCAACCTTCATCTTATTTACAGGCAATGGGAAGAGTGGTTGAGGGGAAAGACAAAGATGTGGGATGTCTTTCCTGATGATATGGGTCTGGACACCAGTGTTGAGTTGGCATTGGCCAACATGGATCTCAATGATCCAGTGCTAGAGCTTGTAAGATTTGATGACTTAGAGGGGTCATCCTCCACACCAGCAGATGCAGAGGCGACTATGGATATAGGGGAGGAGGATGCAGAGGAGAGCAGTGGGGACCATGATGATGAGGACATTGATGCTGATTCTGATGCTGATTGATGGCTTGAGGCTTGTATACCTGTAGTTGTTTTATATTTTCTATTTCTATTTGCCATTGGCATTGCACCAGCACTACCTATGTAACACATTTTGATTTGATGACTTAATGAGAAAACTACAGTTGTCAGTGTGTTTATCTTACTATCTTGTAGTTGTAAGTTGTCTTTTAGTTATGAATTATGATCATGATTTATGTGACCAGTACCCACTGACATGTATTTGAATTTCGTATGTACTATGCATGCTAATAGCTATAGATGAAGATCTATGTTTGTAATCAATAAATTTGTATCATTAATTAAAATTTGTGTAAGAAATATCTAATTTTTAATATATATATATATATATATATATATTTTTTTTTTTTAATAAAATAATATATAATGAATCCTACGTGTCCTGTTCCGGGGGGTCAACGTGTCCTAATCCGACACCACGAATCCCGAATCCTACGGATCCCGAATCGCCGTGTCAGGTGACTTAGATGATAACCAAACATTTGCAAGTTTTACAAAATTTGATCCAATACCTTCCAAGGGTCAAAACTGGGGTATTACTTTCCGCAAAGTCGTATAGTTTTGAGAATAAGGTGCAGCATGGTGAATAGGAAGGGGAGCTAGCATTGCTTGACAATGCCAAGCGCTTCCCAAATAATGTCATCTGGTGAGTATCGTGGATAGAGAGAAGGGATTGACATATCAATGGAGTTTCTTTTAGTCTTTTGGTGAATAACTGAATCATTGTTAAGATTGAGTTTCTGTGTAGTGTTAATCAGATATCAATGAATTAATGAGGCTAAAGAAAAATTGTTTTTGGCCAGGTATAATTTGCATGTATCAGATGCTATCTACTAATTATTTAATTTTAATATACAGTGTTGAAAGTTGGGTTTCTTGTCAGAAGGAAAGTGTAGCACTGAGGTAATGCTTTAGAAATTTAATTGATCTTTGAGCACAAGAAGGTAAAATATTAGACTTGTTCCATCCTTCAAACTATTAAGATTTATAATGGTCAACAGGAAAATTGATGGAATGAAATCTTACCCAAATTTTGAAATAGCCTCATCACAAGTGCACTAGAGAGAGAGAGAGGTCTAATGCACTTGAGATAGAGTGAAAAAAAAAACAAGCACAAATGCTGATAAGTTAAAACGGAAATACACAAGTGCACCTAAGAGAAAGATGCCAATTATTAGACTTGCTCCATCCTTCAAACTATTAAGATTTATAATGGTCAACTGGAAAATTGATGGAATGAAATCTCACCGAAATTTTGAAATAGCCTCATCACAAGTGCTCTAGAGAGACAGAGGTCTAATGCCCTTGAGAGAGTGCAAAAACAAGCACAAATGCTGAAAAGTTAAAACAGAAATACACAAGTGCACCTAAAAGAATGATGCCAATTATAAGAGAGAGCATCAAAATTAAGGCTTATAACACTCTGTATTTTAGATCAAGAAGATCAGAAGATGATATAGATCAATCGGGAGGTTATGTTGTGTAATATCCCTTAGGGTAAGATGGCCCTTAGGTTTAGGAATGAGCGCTAGACAAGTTTTGTATTCCAACAGTATACTTCAATTTCACAATCAGAGACAATATCAAAATGCAATGAAATTGAATAATCATGTATTCAACAATTCATGCCAATGAAACCAATTCAACAGTACATAAATAGTTTAGATTCACAGTCCTCCAAATGTGATTGAAATACACAACAAGGGCTATCACATCAACCAAACCCTACTGCTTTAATACCCTAATTCTAAACTTGCCTCTATCTTCAGTCTTTTGTACCACCTACTGCTGTGAATCTACACTGTTCCAAACTGCCTTAGATTGTTTTGAGGCTGTTGCTGTACCAACCTGGCCTTTGGCTGCCTTCAATACCCTCTCCTCCATATCTTGCTGCCAAGAGGAAACTTGTAGCAGATCTTCTTTGCTCTCACTACAAATCTTTGTGACCTGCAATCACCAAGTCAACATTCGCTGCTAGATTGACTTAACTTGGCTTTGCTGCTACAGGAAGAACAGCATCAAAGGTCATTGCTGTCTCAGATAGGGCTCTGAAGAGTCCTGCTGCCAAATTTGTTCCCTACTTAACCTTGCTGTTGTCAAACTGAGGGCTCCACTGCCATGGAACTGCCCCAGCCTGTACTTGATGTTGAGATTTGTAGCTTGGGAGGTACTCCAAGTCCTTGGCTTGGGGTTTTGGGGTTGGAGTGCCACAAAAGCACTTGTGGGCATGAAACCCAAGCCTGTGGGCTTTGCATCCAAGCTATATGGGGTGTGATTCCATGAGTTGATTTCTACATGTGATATTTGAGTTGATAGAGGACTCCGAGAGTAACCTGACGCAATGAAAATCACTCGAATCCGAGTTGTAGAAGTGGAGATATTAATTTTTGAAGTTATGGTGTGGGTTTGTGGCTCATGTTTGAGGTTGGGTAGAGTCATAGTAAGCCTTACAACAGCTGGTCAAGCCCACTAAGGAAGCCACATGAGTTAGTATAAATTAGACTCATGTGTGAGGCATAAATGATAATCCAAAGTGCATCTTTCGTCAAGCATATCTCTGAAATAGGGTTGTGGATCTGAGGCAAGGGCAAGGAGACATCTAGCACGAGTTTGTGGAGAAGTTTGTCTTTGTTTGGTTGCAGTTCCTTGTGGGAGAAAAGCCTCAATTGTCTGAAGCTTGAAGCAGCCAGTGAGGAGGCTTGGAGGGCTGATTCAAGACTGTTTAGGGCAGTGTCTCGCATGCCAGATCAGGCCACAGGTCAAGAGGTAAGTTTGGGGCAGGTCTGTGCTATTTTTCATGTGTATTTAGTCTCTGTTCTGGGACGCAGGGATTGCTGTAGCTACAGCAAGTGTGGGAAGACTGTGTGAGAGGGCCAAGAGGGCTAGGATGGCTCCTCAATCCTAACCACAGTCACTCCAAAGGCAGCGCAGTTGGGACCAGTGTTTTAAAAACCGGCCGGTTTCAACTAGTAACTGGTCAAACCGGCAGAAAAACCCGGTTTGATCCTTCATTTCGTCCAAAAGAGGGAAAAACCGGTCCTAACCAGCCGGTTTGTGGTCAAACCGGCCGGTTTTGGCCTAAACTGGCCGGTTAGCTGCCAAGGCCACAGAGGACCCATGCAGCGCGGTATTCCATGTTTGTAGGGTGTTTTGGAGGGAAAATAAGGGTTCTTTCCCTCCAAAAGCACCCTCTCCAAGCCTTTAAAAGGAGCTCAACCCCCTCATTTCCCTGACACATCTCATTTGGAGTTTTTGTGAGTTTGATTGAGAGCTTGGAGAGTGTTGAGTTTTTGCTGGAGTAGTGGAACAACAAAGAGTTTAAGCTAACTAGTAGTCATTATGCCTCCAAAAGCCAAAGATACTGCATGGGCTCATTCTGATATGATTGATGGCAGAATGATATGCAAATATTGCCAAAAATCCATTGGAGGGGCTATTAACATGTTCAAGCAACACTTGGCTGCGACAGGAGGCCCTGTAAAGCCATGTGAAGCACCAAATGACACAATAGGGCATATTAGGGCAGAATACCTTCAGAGGTTTGAGACTCAAGCCACTGAACCAATAGAGAAGTTTGTGACTCCAACAATTCCAAAGTTTGGGAGTTGAGACTCAACCGAGTTTGATCATGATGATTCATGAGAAGTTTCAAGTGATAACGCTGATCACTTGTAGTAGGCCAGTGGCCCCATAGTTTGTAGGCTTTATTTTTGCACTCCATAGGCCATTTAGAGCCTCATTGCTTATGTATTTTGTCGATGATATGTATTGCACTCGGTGCCATTTTGATATGTTGACCTTTACATGGTATATAAATGAACAATCTTTGTATATTTTGTCTCTATTGGCTCGGAGTCATGGTTTTAAATCTTAAAAATTAGTTTTTTTCATTAAAAATTAATTACTTAATGTATTTTTTAAAAACTGGTTTGTTTAGACCTGACTAGTCCTGGTTCGACCAGTTCCGGTTCGAAACCCGGTTCATTAGGTGCACGGGTCCAGTCATCGGTTCCAATTTTTAGAACATTGGTTGGGACAGAGGGTGTAACCCTTGAAAAGAGGTTCGAACCTCTAGTTGTAGGTGACTGCAGGCAGTAGGGTGCCTTGTGGAGCATCCCAAGGGCTCAAACAATGCTAAGAAAGGGTTAGAACGGAGAACAAAGAAGGCAAGCCGACTAGACAAGGGAACACCATGATCAGAGGTTCGTGGTAGTAGTTTTGGAGGGTTGTCACAGAGTGTTGAGTGCCCTAACCAGTGATAGGAAGCTACAACAATGTGCACATAACCCTAGGCAAGAGGGCAGCTGTAGAGAGAGTTGAAGATGGATGGATGCGAGTGGATGAGAAGTCCTAGGAGAGGACATTTGATTGGACATTCGTGGACCGTTGGAGGGTAGCGTGAGAGTGCCCAAGTTTGGAGCCCTAAGTGTAGTGTCTTAAGAAGGACTTTAGGGCTGCTAGGAGTGGCAGAGTTAGAGCAACCTAAAGAACAACCCAAAGGATTGTAGAGGCTTGCTTCAAGCCCTATGTGCACCATCTTGATGGACTAAGTTGGTTGCTAGAGTGGTAGAAGAAGAGCTCAAGGGTCTGATCAGCTAGGAGCAGTTTGAGTCAGAGTAGCCCTAGACTTGTCGTGTGGAGAAGGACATCTACAACAGAAGATAGGCATTCCTCCTAGCTCATGTTCATTTTGAGAGATGGGCATCTTACAGTGATAGGTGGTAGCCCTCCGTGCCCCATGTTAGTCTTCATTGGAGCAACATATGAAGACTATAGTAAGTAGAAGTCCCTAAGTAGTTGAGGAGGAACAATGGGCAGTTGAGAGTTGTTCACAAATGGAGTTGTGAACAACTCGATAAGAGTGTCGATGTGTTGTGCACTTGATGGACTAAGGCACAACTAGTGAGTAGTTTGGATAGCCGAGGTTCAGTGGCCAAATGGACTTGGATCATTGATAGTGGTAGTGTTGTAGATTGGGAGCTGAAGGTTCGGGCAAGTACAGGGTCCGACCAAGAGGACCTGTGATTGCATGCTACATCAACTAGATGGTCAAAGTATCTTGTTGAGAGTAGATTGGTTGTCGATGGACTGACAGTAAGACTTGCATAACAACTTTGCCATGATCCAGTTATCAAGAGAGGACTTCCAAATAGGTTCCTTGTGTCTGAGATCAATGCACAATATTACTGAAGAAACCCTCTGAATGTGACACATTATAGATCTACACAAATTGTTAAAGAAGGGTCAAATACATCTTACCAAAAATGCCGAGTTACCTTGGTAATAAAGCCGAAAAGAAAGAGCCTTGGAACTTCAGATTAGCCCAAGAAAATTGACGAGATTGCTCCTCAGAAGAACTCACACTGATGCTTCAAAATTCATGACAATCCCAGGTCTGTTCGTATTTGTTCCCTTCTAGTGAACAATTTGCAAGAATCACTGTTAAGTCTCGGATGGGCTCAAAAATTGATTTAAGATGTTCTGCTCCTGACCTTTAAATAGGTATCAACCATGTACAAATGTGACCTAAACAAAACTTAGATAGAATAGAAGACAAGGAGGCCAAATAAAGATTATAATAACCTCAATCCTTAAGGTAATATGATTAGCCCAAAACTAATCATTTGACCTCCATCAAAGATCTTCAATCAAAGGATTAGACATTCAAATTCAAAAATTCGACCCACTTCAGATCTCCAAGACTACACAAGGCCACAGATGGCCACAAAGATAACTCGCACTAGATCAACGTTGATACTTGCACTTGTGGAGAAATCAAATCACCTTTTATGTTGAAGGAGAGGGGCTCTTATTGAAGTCGACTTATGCAAATGGGGGGGAAAGGATTTAAAATTCAAAATTTAAATTTGGAACCAAAATTATTTCCCTTGGAGGTTGACTATAATTTAATTTTGGTTGCTTTTACCCTCTAGTAAAATTATCTTTTGACTAGGCCCATTTTATTTTTAATTTTCTTGAATGAAACAATTTGCTTGTGGCAAATCCTTTGGGGATTCTTGACCAAGAAGGGGGTTCCAATCTTCAAAGAGGCGTAACTCCTCAACTGTGAGGAATTAGGAGACACACCACCTACCAATGGAAATGGTATGACGAGGAGAATCAAATGACGATGATCCTGAACCCAAAAACAATATCCTTCTTTGTCAAATTCATTACCAAAGGCGGACTTCTTCTGGCAGCCACTTGGGTTGACATCAATGACAACCATGATCCAACACTCCCTTGAGCAATTAGCTAGAAGAGGACATTACATGTGTTTTTATATACAACTCAAGTGAGTTGTCCCTTCATGAGGGGGGTTATGGGCCCACTAAACAAAGGCCACATCCCAGGATGGTTATTGAGCCTACATATCAAATTTGACATGTTGGCCTTCACCATACCTTGTAATACAATAAAAGAAATAAAATATGGCCATAGCCATAATTGTTGAGAAACCAAATTACTTGCATTTTAAGGTTGATTTTTGTTTACATGATAATTACTTTTGAATGTTTGTTGGCTTCTTATTAAAATTATGTTCTTCTTTCATCAAGCAATTACCAAAATGAACAAAACATGAAGATCACAAGGCACAAAGAACACAACAATTAGGCTCCAAGCCAGGGCAAAACCCCACAAGGGGAAAAGTTAAAAACCCAAACAAATTCTCTTCTTATAAAATCAGATCAAATTAAGATATCCAAGGCCCAAGACTAATACAAGAATCCAACCTTCAAGATGCCAAGTCAAGCCCTCCAAATTCTGCATCATCATAGTAGATCCATATCAATCTTAGCTTATATGCCACAGGAAACTCTCTCTAATCTCAAATCATCTGCCACAAAGAACTCGCATTTATCTCATATCATCTGGCACAAAAGACTTCACAGTTGTCTCAAACATATATCTCAGGGAACTCACATTGCTTTGCAGACATATAACCTCAGGAAACTCACATGTCTTTGTAAACTGTTGAAATTTGGGCAGCTATAGAATGAATTTCCCATGAGAAACCCTACTGCCCCAAAGGAAGCTCATCTGCCCCAAAGAGAATTCAATTGAAAGAAAAAAAATATTATTATTAATGTATTAGGGGTACTCCTATTATTTATTATGGTACAAATTTGGGCAAACATTTATTAAAGAAAAATATATTTAAAAGGAAACTTAAATTTTGTTTCTCCCTCCAAGTTACAAAGTTGGCCTCACTAAAAGCAAGGGTTACGTTGGCATCAAATGACTTCCCATCAATTAGTATAAATAAAGATTTATGAAAGCTCATTCAAGGAGCATCAAATGACTTCCCATCAATTAGTATAAATAAAGATTTATGAAAGCTCATTCAAGGAGCATCAAATTGACATGATCAAAACAAGATCTAAGATTTCGTTTTGGATATCTCTATGGTTCACACATATATTGCAAAAGTTCTCATATTCAAATTTCAAACAGTATCTTAGATTCTTTCTGTGGTAGCTCGTCTTTGCTCTGTAGCAGAATCCTGTTCTATACTCTGTGGCAAAATCACTCTAGTATTTATCAACAGAGAATCAATATAATCAATAGTGGCTCGTATACTATAAACAGAGGCTTGCTGTGTCTTGTATATATATATATATTTTTTAGTGGCTTGTTATATTCTGTGGTTTGTTGTCTACTCTTTGTAGCTTGCAATATGCTTTGAGACTCCGTCTTTGTGGTTCACAATACATAGTGGCTCACATTAAATACTCAGAGGCTCGCAGATACTCTGTGCTATGGCTCGCTCTCTTTGTGGTACTGCACTATATATCGTTATGTCTTTTATGACTTCGCTCTCTAGCAGTGGCATCACACCGCTCTCCAACAGTGGCATCACACCGCTATCCAACAGTGGCATCACATCACTCTACAATAGTGGCATCACATTGCTCTCCAACAGTGGCATCATTATCTCTTCTATATGGCATCACATTGTATTTGATGTCGCTCTCCATGGGTCGCTATATTTTTTATGTGATATCCAAAAATGTTACGTGTTCTCCTGTCAAGGGACAAGGTCTAGAACAAAAGTCAATAGTGATAATAACAATTGGTTCTAATGTCAATAACCTTGATATATATGCATATGGCAACAATCTTTGATATAATCTTGACATGACAATAACCCTAATATTACTGTGACTCTAATACGACAGTAAACTTATGGCAGTGACTTTGACACATGAAAATGATCTATATATATGGCAGTGACCTTTGATGCATGACAAAGACTTTGATGAATGACAATGAAGTGGTAAGGCAATATCCTTGATAGTAGTATGGCAGTGACCTTGCTGACAGTAAGACAATGATCTATGTGTCAGCAAGGCAGTGACCTTGTTGACAAAGAAACAATGACCGTTGTTGACAGTGAGACAGTAATGAATATGACATTGAGACAATGATTATTATAACAGTAACCTAGTTTTATAACAATGACCTTGATGGATGATAGTGAAAGTGATATGGAGACCTGTGTCAAATTGTCTGCTGCAACGTTTGGCCTAGAAGGCCGAATGTATAGGATGATGTGTCTCATACTTATTGTACATTGTATCTCAGTTGAAGAATTGATGAGTATCTAATAGAAGAAGAATCTAGTTGGGTTTCCCCCCTTGTGGGGTTTTTCCCTTGTATTTGACCTAAATCCTGGTGTCTCTATTATGCATGTTTTTCTTCTGTTGTTCCTTATTGTTCTGTTACATTGTTGATGTTATTGTTCTTTCTACATAATTGCTAATGATGTTAAGATGTTATGGGGTGAATGTAATATGTAAGTGATGAAAAAGTTTGAAAATGCAATTATCTACAACAAAGAATAATCTAGCCCTAAAAATTAAAACAAACATATAGCCTCAGGAAACTCGCATATCTTTGCAGAAATATAGTCTCAAGAAACTCACTCATCTTCAAAAGAGAGCAACCTCTGAACTTCACATATCTTTTATTTTGAAAAATGTGTAACTAGGTCCGGTCCTCATAAATATGAAATGTACTTTATGATTCTTGTAAATTGTAAAGTGAAAGAAAATTGTTATTATTATTTTTGGAGCATGGGTTTCATAGTCAAGGTCTTTTATTTTATAGGTCAAGTGCCGATTGAGTGCTTATAGGGTTTGTGCTAGGTTAAGAAGTCAAAAGAGTCATTGTTATAAGTTGAAGACCCCTTCAGGCACATCGTAACTTGTAAAGAAAATTATTTTTGCCTTTAAAAGTGTCAGAATGCCCTTCAAGACCAAGTCGGCCTAGCAGTTGGTAAGTCAGCCTAAAATGAGGAGCCATGTCCACCTTGAGGAGCCTATATAAAGGAGGAAACTCGACCTTCTTAAAGCACATTCATTTCTCACTCACTCAAGTGAAGGAAGAGGAAGAAGAAGGCAACAAAGAAGGAAGAGGATGAAAAAGACTTAGTTTTTGGGCTATTTCTCTCTCACACATGCGAATAAAGACTAGGGTTTTTTTTTGCAACAGATCTAGGGTTTTCCTCTACAAGTTCGATCTTGAAGAAGGAAGGGAAGATGGTCAAGTGTAGGTCACAGGAAGTCATCCTCAAGCTCTAGAAGTCAGAGAAAGCCAAGTGAAGGTGGAAGGAAACCTTGGAAGGCTAAAACAAAGCTCACACGCGTGGTAGAAGCAATTGTAGGAGGGCTGAAAATTTCAGCTCTAGTGGAGGCTGAAATTTTGCAGTTGGGGATCGAAGTTGTGCTACTGGAAGAGATTTGACTGGGTTTGACTTGTTCGAGAAAGGCATATCATTCAGAAAGGTTGGACTTGGTCTTATAGGGTATTGGTCTTGGTCTAGAGGTCTTGGAATTTGTCAATTGAAGAATCTACAAGGAAGAGAAGAGATTTGCCAGTTTTCCTCTCAATTGGAGAGGTTTTGGCCCTGGCTTGCAACCTATATTTTGTGTTCTTGTTCTTCTTGTTTTGGTTGCTGTTTGATGATATACAAACATAATAATAAGTAAAAAAGTTAATAAGTAAGAAATAATTAAAATACATCACAGGCAGTTATCAAGAAAAGAGAAATCACTCTAATCATTGCCCTATAGATTTCTCAACATGGTTTCAGAGCTAAGGTTGGCTAAGGGCATTATGAAGATCTCTACTACATTATAGAAGTTCCTCAAGAAGTGTTCAATGGTAGCAAGCCATCTCAAGAAGGTTATCAAGGAAGCATGGAATCTTCTATTTACTCCAAAGAAGGAAGTGACGAAGACAAAGGATGAATGACCCTTCTCAACACTCACTGCCACATTTCAAGTTGAGAACATTTGTGTGATCGATATGTTGAAAAGTGTAACTAGGTTCGGTCTTTAGAATGACATGTAATTGTGATTTTTGTAAATGATGAAAAGAAGAAAAATAAAATTATTATTGTAATGCTTGCTTCATGGGTTTCATGAGCAATAGATTTTATTTTTAGATGGCTCCCATCGAGAGCCTTTAGGATTTGTCTTTCAAGTTAGTCAATGTCATGTATGAAGAACCCTTCTTGGGAATATTACAAATGTATATGAGTTAATAGTATGGTCTAGTAGCTTTCCAAGACAAGCACAAAGTTCTTCTCTTCAAGTCGGCCTCAAGTTGAAGTAAAGAACTCATGTCGGCTTCACCTAATGAAGAAACAACTATTTGGATGGACATGGCTTATTTACGACAAACTACTATATATAGGTGGATGAGGTCTTCACATTTCGACAGTGAGGAAGTTCACATATGTCTCTTAGATTTCGGATCAAAATTACAGAGGTAAGTTCAGGTAGGAGTGTTGAAACTGTTTTTTTGAAGGAGCTTGGATAAGGGTATTAAATTGCAGAAGATAAATTCGGTGCTATATTACAATCAAGGGTGAAACTCTGTCTTAGTACACCAAGGAAAAATTTGGTGAGATTTGATCAAGGTTCTGTATTATCACAAGAAGGGTCTTTTTGTCTTAGTTTCATAACAAGTTCATAAATACAGTCTTGGTGCCTTAATAGTTCGTTGCTATCTCAATGTGTTTTGGAGAGATCTCAGTGATCACAGTTTGTTTAACGCTGACACTATATCTATGTTTCAGTACAACTACAATAAAGAGATCTCAGTGTCATGTTAGTGACAAAGTCTTGATGATGATAATATCTTAGTGCTAAGAAGGTCGAAGTGGAAGAGAAGTCAAGAGGAGGAAAATAACAGAAGATTGTCAATCAAGAAAACTTGTGTCTTGGTCTTGGAGTGGCAGGTAGGTCAAGGATCTTGGTCTTGTTATTTGTCAATTGGAATCTCTATAAGAAGAATTTGTGTGGGTTTTCCTCTCAAAGAGTGAGAGGTTTTGGCCCTGGATCGTAACCTACATTTTGTGTCTCTTGTCTATCTATGTTCATGCATTGGTAGCTGTTTGATGAAGAAGAACATTAATAACTTAAGCAAAGAAGATCCTAATGTAAAGTTGTAAAAATCACT
Source organism: Pinus taeda (assembly GCA_000404065.3). Classification (NCBI taxonomy): domain Eukaryota; kingdom Viridiplantae; phylum Streptophyta; class Pinopsida; order Pinales; family Pinaceae; genus Pinus; species Pinus taeda. The sequence goes on from APFE031357865.1 coordinate 84,826, forward strand.
CACAAGCAGTTACTAATTAAAGAAAAATCACCTAACTATTGATGCCCTAGATTTCTCAACATGGTATCAGAGCTAAGGTGACAAAGTCAAGGAAGGGCATCTTGCCAAGGGACACTCAAGGATCGAATCTTGAGAAAGACACCAAAGCAAGTTGAAGGATATCAAAGTGAAGTTGAGATCTACATCAAAGTATCAAACCCTAGATCGAAGGAGTCTACACTAGCAAAAGTTTTGGATCCTCTAGTCATTATCAGAAAGATCACAAAGACCCTCATTAAGTTGAAGAGATCTACAAAGCAAGGAAGCCGAAAGTATAGACATTCAATAGAAGCACTTCAAGGACAAAGATCACATCATCTTGGAGAATGTTGAAAACCTAGAAGCATTTCTGGATCTGCACTCATTTACCACTGAGGAAGTCGAAGTATCTTGAAGGCTAGTTATCCAAAGAAGGTTAAAGGCATTGTTATCATCTTCAAAAGGCTATAAGGCAAGTTCCCTCTCATTGAAGCAAGGAATCCTCCCTTATCCTTAAACAAGATCATCTAAGGAAGCATCAAGAAATCCTCATCAATCACCATCAACAAAGGGAGCTAGATCAAAAGGCGTTGTTAGCATAAAAGGGACAATCTCCTTTTATTGAAGAAGGGATTTCATCTGGAAGAAGATCATCCAAAAGGGCACTGATACATCTTCGTCAACCACCATCAGGATCAAGTTGAAGATTTCATTTTCACTTGTCAAGTATTGTTTATTCTATAATCTAATCTAGTAGAATGACTTCGTTTTGCAAGGAGATCTATACGCTAGTTGGGTTATCAAATTTCCTTGCATGCACAAGAACGATAGAAATAGTCCTCGAAGAAAATGAGGTTATTAGGAAATTCTCCAAACCATTTGAAGGTAAAGTACTATCTGAATACATGGAAAAGGATCTAAGGGCTCAAGAGATTCTTATGGAATCCGTCAAGGGTTCCCTCATAGCAGGATTGGAGACATCAAAAGAGATATATGATAAGCTGGTAAAACTATTCGTTGAAGATGCAATAAAGAAGGTCATATCACTTAGATCTGATCTACACAAAATGAAGGTATCAAAGAATAAAGAGTCATCTTTATAAAATCTCAACTGCAAGTTTTGAAGGAGATAATTTCAGATAAGGAAATGATATCCCTTGTTCCAAATGCACTATCTAACAAATCCTTACGAGAATAAGAAAGCTATTCCATTCTGCAACTTATGGTGTGTATGCAAGATAGAAGAAGCCAGGTTGTGGGCAAAAGGTGTTCAAACATTTGCCGGAAGGAAGGTAAAGTTTGGAAAATTTGGTCCTCAGAAAGGAAAGAAGAACATAGCTAAGATTCAATGCTATAAGCATAACAAGAAAGATATAGAAGAAGTCCATTTCACCGAAGAAGTGGAAGAAGCTGAAGAAGGAAGTCCAAGGAAAAGGAAAAGCATTAGATGTAAGAGCTCGTGACATCACCATAGGAAACATGATGGATGTCTGATAGTCAACTATGAAGGATATAACTCTTGGTGACCTCATCAAAAGCTCAAATAAAAAGGAAGAAGTCATCCAGGACAAGCCTCATCATACATCAATCAAAAGGAAACATCTGCTGCATAGGGATATGCAAGATCCTCAAGATTCTCTGATGGAATCCTCATCAGAAGATTCACTGATCTAGAGAGGAACCAAGTGTTTCATCAGGAACTCCAAGTTGTGGAATTTCTGGGATGATGGTATGATGACATAAGAGATGAAGTAGATCAAGGTGTTGAAGCTCTTTTCAATCAAGGAAGCTGCTAAAAGAAGCCTAGACGACTTAAAGGTAAGTGAAATATATATGCTTGTATTCAATATTATAAAGTCATGTTGTATGGTTGCAAGTAACATTGATCACTGCTCTATCTTAAGAAGCATGATCAAATGAAAGGAATCTCCTCCTATGAAAGGTTGCCAGAAGGCATGAGTCGCACAAGATGAAATCAACATAATATGTCCTCATATGAAGTATGAGGTGGTTGACTACAATTGAGGAACTCTGATTGGAAGCTCTTGGGAATGAAATGTGTGAAGGAAGAGATTGTGAGATATGAAACCATGGTAAAGGCAATCAACATCCGGAAGATCAAAAAGGTTTGACTAGGAAATCTCCCGGAAAGATATGAAGACTCTGATGGAAGTCTGAAAAATAGGGAGACCCTTGACAATGGATATCTTTGGGAGATATGTCAACATGTATGTAAGATGCTAATGCAAACTAGAAGATCTCATGATGAAAGGCCATCACAAAAGTAATTTTGATTCAAGCGTTCATTTCTTATTTTTGAACAAATATCTGGAAGGGTTTATGCAGGTCTGCCAAGGGAAGAACTGTGGATGTCTTCCAAGAGGACCATATAGAAGGATGTAAGATCCTTCTGAAAAATATGGCATGAAGAAGGAAGCGTGACATAACGCAAGGCCAAATGTAGACTGATGGATCACTTTCTGATGAAAGGAATGATGACATGATTGAATCATGGATGAAAGTGATGGATGGTCTTGTGCCCTATGAAGAAGTCCCAAAAGATGAAGCCTCCATAATGAAAAAGAAATTCATGACATCGAAGGAAGGAGTTCTTCAAGCAACTGATTGTCTCATCATCTCGACCTAAGGAGCTATTGTAGGTCCCTAATTAAGAGGGAGCCTAGAAACAAGTTTCTTACTTGGAAGAAACTTGAAAATTCCTAAGCCAGGAAGGAGCTTAGGTACATTCCTTTCGTAGGAATGGGTACATTCCTTTATTGGAATAGATATGTCCTCCCTAATTGAGAGGGAGAGATAGACACATCATTTTGTTCTTCATCTGATAAGACAAAATGGAGGATGGGTAATCATCTGGCATCCGGTACTCTTTGAGGATGAGATAGGGCATCCAAGATAAGAGTAGTCATAGAGGATCGATATTCTTTGAGAACTGGTAATCCAGGATAAGAATAGTCCTGGTGGAACACACCCTGAGAACCCGAGTGGTGTATGTTCTAGGAGAGACAATGATTAGGGTGTCTATAAATCACTGGTCTCGCCAGGATTGAGCTCAAATCTTGTGGAGAGATAGAGCTATTAGTCAAGGCCTTGCTATGTGACAATGTTGATTGATATGATGCTATACAGATTGGTTACCAATCCAATTCTTCTTATGAGTAATTCTTCAGATTGAGAATGACCAAGTACCATTATGAATACCTCCCTAGTTAAGAGGCAATGTTGAAAAGTGTAACTAGGTTCGGTCCTCATAATGACATGTAATTGTGATTTTTGTAAATGATGAGATGAAGAAAAATAAAATTATTATTGTAATGCTTGCTTCATGGGTTTCATTTGCAAGAGATTTTATTTTTAGATGGCTCCCATTGAGAGCCTTTAGGATTTGTCAATAGTCAGCCAATGTCATGTATGAAGAACCCTTCTTGGGAATATTACAAATATATACGAGTTAATAGTATGGTCTAGTAGCCCTCTAAGACAAGTACAACTTTCTCCTCTTCAAGTCGACCTCAAGTTGAAGTAAAAACCTCATGTTGGCTTTCACCTAATGAAGACACACCTATTTAGATGCACATGTCGGCTTATTTATAACAAACTACTCTATATAGGTGGATAAGGTCTTCGCATTTTGACAATGAAGAAGTTCGCATATGTCTCTGAGATTTCGGATGAAAATTATAGAGGTAAGTTCGGATAGGAGTGCAAAAACTGTTTTAGTGAAGGAGCTCGGGTAAGGGTCTAAATTGCAGAAGATAAATTCGGTGCTATATCACAGTCAAGGGTGAAACTCTGTCTTAGTACAACAAGGAGAAATTTGGTGAGATTGTAGTGATTAAGGTTTCGTATTATCACAAGATGGGTCTCTCTATCTCGATGTCATAACAAGTTCAAAAATACAATCTTGGTGCCATAATAGTTCATTGCTATCTCAATGTGTTTGGAGATGTCTCAATGATCACAGTTTGTTTAATGCTACCACTATATCTATGTTTCAGTACAACTACAATAAAAAGATCTTGGTGTCATGTTAGTGACAAATTCTCAATGATGATAATATCTCAGTGCTAAGAAGGTTGAAGTGGAAGAGAAGTCAAGAAGAAGAAAAGAGCAGAAGATTGTCGGTCAAGAGAACTTGTGTCTTGGTCTTGGTATTCGTCAATTGGAATCTCTATAAGAAGAATTTGTTCGGGTTTTCCTCTCAAAGAGTGAGAGGTTTTGGCCCTGGCTCATAGCCTACATTCTGTGTCTCTTGTCTATTTATGTTCATGCATTGTTAGCTGTTTGATGAAGTAGAACATTAATAACTCAAGCGAAGAAGATCCTAATCTAACGTTGTAAAAAGCACTCATAAGCAGTTACTAATTAAAGAGAAATCACCTAACTATCGATGCCCTAGATTTCTTAACACGATAGTGGTGCATGAAGATACATGACTGGTCATCATAAGTAACTAAAGACATTATCTGAAGCATAAAAACTGATAACTTGTTGGCTTTAATGTAAAAATACACGAGGTGTTTAATAATAATAATTTATTATATATAGAAATGGTACAAGTGATGATTGTTACAATGAGGACCCACTTATATATACCTAAGCAGGTGTCCTTTCGTGACTGGGCATGTCTTTTAGACATGCCTTTTCACTTAACTTAATGACTACTTCACATAATCAATATTTGATTATTTAATATTTCCATCTATTTTATTTATTTATTTGTTATGAATTATATTCATAACATAGCCCCTTCCTTTGGAAGCTTTGTCCTCAAAGCTTTAATGTTGTCGATTTTCTTCACATAGTGTTTGTCACTCAATATTTTCTTCACTTAGTCTCTGTCACTCGATGTATATAATCTAGCAAGCGGCTTGTCATATATATATATATATTTAAACAAATCTTTTAAAATTTATTATTATTACTTTTTTAATAATATTATTTTTTTGATTTTTTTTAATTAATTAATTAAATAATTTTTAACAAGTAACTTTATAAAAATTATAAAGTTATAATTTTTTTTTCAAATTAATTAATTAGTTTTTAACAAGTGAGTTTATAAAATTATAAATTAACTTTATAAGTTTATAAAGTAACTTTAGTAACTTTTATATAGAAACTTTATTATTAGAATTGTCTTATGTTTATGACTAATCGTGTTGATAAAAAAAATTCGTAAGGTTGTGTCCCTCTGTCTTGCCGTTTCACATGATAATTTCTTAAAACCGTGCTCCAGATTTATTAGGTTTTCCAGCCCAGCTATATCAGCATAAAGTGATATGACCCATCCTCTGGGTCGGCTTCCCTGACAGTTAGAACTAGACTCTCGACCTTTTAGTCGTCAACATGGTAAAACAATAACACCTTCATGTGACGCCAGAAGGTGGAGACCATATCTCTGATGACCTCCTCTTGCAACTCTATGTTTTTGAGCACCTGTTTTGATAAGAAAAACGAGTTTGTTGCCTGCCAATAGGAACAACAGACTAGGCCGCGTTTGTACCCTGCCAACTGGAACAAAAGCCCAACAAGGACCACTGTGAGATCCCAATCATTCTGCACGGAGTGTAAACGCAAGAACGCCATCTATGTCTCCACACCCTGCTCTAGTAAAATTTGATATGCCATCGTCATTAGGTAGGTAGTGGGTAGCGTCAGACTGAATTCAAGAATTAGCACAGATGGTTGGGTACGACACGCCGAGAGAGAGTTTCCCTAAACAATTCTACTGTATGAAAGAGACAATTTTCTTGCATGCTTTACAATTTCTTCCATTTTCGAGATTAATGCTTTGTCCTTCATTGAAGGTAATCCTTGCAGCTCTTCCCGTGCTCTTCTATAGCATTGGAGTAGATACTGGAAAGGGGGCTCAAGGACAGGAGTGGATAACTTGTCTATCAAAACTCTCTTGATTATGTCAATGGACAACAGTAAGGGTCTACCTTCACTCAGTTATTCAGCTACTGTTTGCTCCAAATATACCACTGGGGAAACTTGGTTTCTTCCAGTTTGCAATGTTACATGAAATATACGACATAGTATAATATCTTTCCCTTCACCATAAATGGCATTGTTTCTTCCACTCTTAAACTATTCTTCACCTTCGGGTTGAGCTTGCTGGACCTTCTTAACTAGTGGAGTAGGTTTAGGAGGAACAAATTCTGCCACATTCATAGTTGTCGGTGTTTAAGTACGCACAAATGTTGTTTTGGATGCTGACACAACTACACGTTTGGAGACTTTCTTAGCTACAGGACTTTCTTTTTTTTCCAACAAAATTGTTTTTAGTAGACAAGGCAACATCCTTTTCATTCCAACTTTTTGCATCCCAATGATCTTCTTGACTTTTGATGTTCCTGATAACATTAACTTGCTTTCTGATAAATTCAGATTCAGAAGCCATAGCAGCAGCCCCCAAACTTCTCTTCTTTAGATTATTGGTTGATGAAGAAGAAGCCAAATTGGAAGAAGATGGTGCCTCGTGGCTATGGAAAGATTATGGTCTCACATTCATAACTTTTCTTGGCCTGCCATCACTGAACTCATTCATACCTTTAATTTCAAAAAAAAAAACAACAAGGTCCCCATCCTTGAATTGGAGCCTCTCATTATCATCCATAGATGATACCAGAGTAGGATTGTCAATGGTAATAAAAGTAACAATACCTGTGTGGTGTTCCCCACCATTCGCATCAAACACAGTAAATTCTCGCCCAAGGTTGCAGAACACACTTCCACATATTCCCTTAATATCTATTTTGATGAAAGTGATTGCTGAATTATGATTATGGTAGAAATCATTATGTTCAATTGCTTTTTCCACACTTGAGTTTGTGAACACCATCATTTGGAAGAAAGTTAGGGGTTGTGGTGATATGAGAGCAACACTTCTTTTGTCCCGCCTCTCGCAAATAATATTTGCTTCTAATAAATTTTGATTCTTTTCAAGTTGTGTGAGTGGACTGGGACCAATATCGCCTATACGTGCAACTCCTTTTATCGGTGTTGTCTTCATATGTTCTGGAACAAGAGTTTTAGAATTTCTAACCTTTCTTTTATAGACATAGTTGTTTTGTTTCAATGATATAACCTCTTCTGAAATTTTGGTTCGAAAACCTCCTGCAGGTTCCTTCTCTTGCTTACAATCAGGGGAGGACTCAGTTTTATCAAACATATCAACATTGTCATCAATTAGACACTTATCTAAGTGAATGTCTCTTTGCAAGGGAGCCTCTGTTTCCAAAAGGAAATCTGAAGGTTTCTTTATCAAGTGTCTAGCATCTCGGGTATCGACACATGAACTGTTAGTAGTTGATTCACAGGCTCCTCCTGAAGGTGCATTGGACACATCTAGTTCCCTTTCAGCTACCAATTCCTCTAACAGTAAAACACTCTTATTGATATATGCATAGTTCATTTTACTCTAGTTGAGAATGACATCTGGCTGAAGACTAAGAGAAGTATCGAGTTCAGAATCATTTTCAAGAGGCTGTTTTTTCTCAAGAGCCACTGATGGTAGTTTTTCATTGTTGACACCTTCTTCATTGTTATGATATTGTAAATCGACTGGTTTCTCAAGGTAATCATCCACATCATCTTCATTTGGATCATCATCTTGATCTATGTCATTCTCATCCATATCATGACCAACTTCATTGGAATCATCATCTTGATCTACATTAGCTTCATCTTCAACATTATAATTATCTAATGTTTCACCTTGTTTTGTTCCGTACCTGTCGCTATCGTCTTCCTCTACATAACTTTTCTTTAGACATGTTGAAACTTCAACACATGATTTTTCTAATCACTGAAATGTTTCTTGAATTTTACTAAACTACTCAATATTGAGGACGTGAACATAATGGCACATTGTGCGGCGAACAACGTTCAAAGACCCGCATGATTATATTGTGTGCCATGGCTCTGATACCACTAAAGCATAAAAACTGATAGCTTGTTGGCTTTAATGTAAAAATACACCAGGTATTTAATAATAATAATTTATTATATAGAAAAATTGTACAAGTGATGATTGTTACAATGAGGACCCACCTATATATACCTAAGCAAGTGTCCTTTTGTGACTGGGCATGTCTTTTAGACATGCCTTTTCACTTAACTTAATGACTACTTCACATAATCAATATTTGATTATTTAATATTTACATTTATTTTATTTATTTATTTGTTATGAATTATTTTCATAACATTATCATAAGGAAAATCTTCTTACTCTGTAGAACTTAGAGATAATAAGAGCTATCCTGTAAGAGGAATTGGATCAACGTTAATAGAGCTGGAGAATGGAGGTAATATTCATCTCAACAACATCCTATTTGTTCCAGGTTTACATAAGAATTTGATCTTCATTTCAAGTCTAGAAGATAAAGGTGATAGAGTGGCTTTCATTGATGGAAAGTTTGTAGTATGGAGTAAGAAGTCAAGCATAGAAAATGCTAGAGTAATTGGCATTTGTGAAGGAAGACTTTACAGGTTGATATCTCTTGGTTCACATTGAAATCAACCCATGTGAACTTTGGCATAGAATATTTGGACATCTCCATTTCAAAATCCTTCCAACTCTAAGTTTAATAGTAGAGGGAATCCCTGAACTAAAAGATCACGAAGGAGTATGCTAAGGATGTGCATTGGGTAAGAACACCAAGAGCCCATTTGGAAGCAGTACTTGACGGTCTAAAGAAATCTTGGATCTCTTATTCATTCTGATGTCTATGGTCCTGTGACTCCTAAATCACTTGGAGGTCATCTATATTATGTCACATTTATAGATAATCATTTAAGGAAGACTTGGGTTTACTTAATGAAATCCAAGGATGAAGTATTTACAAAATTTCAAGAATTCAAAGCTGAATTAGAGAACCTTATAGAAAGAAGAATCAAGATCTTAAGATCCGATAATGGAAAAGAATACACGTCCAAGGAATCTCACCCTACCCAGTATGCTCTGGACGAATACCTCCCAGTCTTTTGAGACTGCATTCAGGGCTGTTCTCACCATCAACTTTGGATCTGGTGTGGCCCTTATGGAAGTCAGCTAATCTTGGATTTCCTTCAATCGACTGAGGAAGGTGTCGATTTGTTCTCCCCTCTGCATCTGGTATGACCGCAACTGATTTTCTAGGAGCATCTTCCTCTGCACAGAAGTATGTTGATACAACTTGGTCATGGCCTCCCACATCTGCCATGCCATATTCTTGTCAGCAATATGTGGTACTATATGATCCTTGACCCCGTCAAGAATGATACTCTTGGCCTCGCCATTACTTCCTCATACTTGTCATTGTTAGCTGGGTCAACTGGGACTGCTATTGTCTTCAAAGTGAAGTGCTTGACACGTTCTCTATCAAGTACGGATAAGATTTTGGCCTTCCAGACTACGAAGTTTGAGGCTCTGTCCAGTGTGTCTTGGTCTCTTACTTCGTGTAGTGCCATTTCGCTGCTCTTCTACTTCCCTCCTGGAAGTTCTCGATGTGGCTCCCTCTGAGTCTCGATTTCCCTTCTGGAAATCCTTCTGCTGATGTCGAGATGCCCCCTACTCTGATCGTCTGTGCAACCACATCACTGATCCGAATTTCTCGGCTAGAAGCCCTCGGTAGCAATTCCCCCCTCCTTGGCCTTGCCCTGTTAGGTATTGTTCTGAAAACAGTACCCCACCAACTCCACTTTGCAACTTATCCACAGCCTCCTAAACCCCAACAACTTGAAGGTGAGAGCTCCTAGGCTCTGCGCAATCCCAGCACCGACAAACTAGCTCCCTAAGCCAACTGCATCAGCCCTCCTGGCCTCTGCGTGGCTCTGTGTGAGCATGTCTTTGCCTCCCTCAGCCTTTGCACAGCCTCTTCGTGGCCCGAACTTGATGACACAGGCATTGCGTCACTCCTTCCTTGCTGTTTTGCTGCTAGGAACAACTTCTGTCACTCAGGACAACTGTTTTCTGTCACTGCTGCTCTACTTGGCTGATGTCCTCAGTTCTCCTGTGGTTTGCAACCATGCTCTGATACCATGTTGAAGTTTCTATGTCTAACAGTTAGAAACCTTCCATGTACTTTCTGATTTATTCTTTCCTACTTGCTCTGATTAATTAACAAGTTATTTACCATGTAAATACTGAAAATAAACACAAGTACATACTCAACACATTACAGATCATCAATTGAAGGAAACAGAAACAAACACACAAATGACACTGTTATTTTTGGACTAATGTCCCCTGAAAAACCCAATGCGGGAAAACTGGTGCAACTATCTGAGGGTTTGATTTATTAAGCAGTTTCAGAATACAATCTGGGTGCCAAATCTAGCTCACCCAACAGAGAAAAATCTCGGTAGTAGTACCTCTCCTTTGGAGATAGATTCTCCGGCTGAAACCCCAGATAAACACTTCGGCAGCTCCTCAGCTCCAATCTTCCCCACGAAAAACCCCAGTGTTAGTTTCTAGGGATTGTGTCAGCCTCTTCTGTCCTCTGCGTCAGCTTTCCTGACAGTTCCGACAGTTCCAGCGGTTCCCGACAGTTTTGGCTTCTGCCATCTGCGTTAGCTTTCTCAGCAGTTCTCGGCAGTTCTGACTGTTCTCGCTTTTGCCCCCTGCATCAACTTTCCTACAGTTCCGGCTTCTGCCCTCTGTGTCAGCTTTCCCGACAGTTGCGCTGATCCTCCCGACACTATCTCTACCTCTCTGCTTCTGTATTCGCTGCCCCTCAGCTGCAACTCCAAATCGCTCTCTCAACTTTCTCAGCAAGCCCAACCCCAGAAAGTCGAACTCTTGATCACTTGTGTGTTCTCCAAGTGACCCTCAAGCCTCCTCTTATACTTTTCTCGTTGACAGATCAACAGCTGAGATTAAGTCCCTAATCAACGGCTAAGATTAGATCTGGATTGATCCATGAATTTTGGACCATTCTAACACAGTTTTATATGAATTCACATTAATATTTTAATTTCCCTAAGTTTAGACTTAGGGACTGCATTTAAAATTTTAATTATTTTAATATCTCCCAAACTGTTTAGAATATGCCCAAACCCTTTCTGGGTATTGGAGATTTCATATGCCTTAGCCTTTGCACCAAATTTCGTGGCTAGAGCACATCCTCTGCTACCCCAAATCAACACTTGTCTTCTTCGCTATTGCAGATCAAACTTGTTGGAGTGTGTGTTCCAAATGAGTCGAAGTCCCTCTCATTTATAGCCTTCTTGAGGGGTCGAATAGGCCTCCCTTAGTCCAACTTTACCTGGATTGGGTCGAATTGGTCTTGGAGGAACAAATGGCTTTTCTTAACTGAAAATAAATATTTTTATTGTTACAATGAGTCCAAATGGGACTATAATACATGACATAAATTCTTCTTTGTCCTAGAAAGACCTAGAAGCATGAAGAACATGCTTTTGACCTAGACTTCAGCATGAAACCCATGCTTTGAATAAAAATAAAATTTGTTTTCTTTCTTTTTCTTCCTTTATACAAAATATACAATGTCATGTTTACCAAGGGTCATTATGAAGTCGATTGGGGGTTTTTGTGAAATATTAAGTTCCCACATTTGGGTATGATGGATTCCAGAAATTTCCTGTGAGACATACTGTTAACAATGTTGATATAATTTTAGCAGCCTGAATTGCATCGACTAACTGATAAATATGATAGTCTGAGCCTTGACACAAATTAATCCAGCATCATAACTAGACCTATTTTCCTGGTTTTGTATGATTTTGGCCTTTCCTCCAATGGATGACTCTTAGCATTGACTCCCAAAATGAAGTCTCTGAGATGTTTTAATAGGAGAAATCTTATCTTGCACCATTGAGGATGTAGCTTGTCTGAAACCAACTGGCCAGGTGAGAGTTTTAGGATTTATAGCAGCATCTTAAAAGATAATTGTAATATGAAGTCAACAGAAGCATACATATAACATACAGCTTAACTGCAAAGGAAGAGATTTTTTTCTAGAATTGCTTGTTCTCATTGGTTGATTTCATGGACATGATTCTTGATATGATCTTTTATATAACCATAACTGTGTTTTCATTTGCCATCTGTCACAAAGGTTTTGCTCAAGACAGTTGCATGTGGTCTTTAGCTTGTAGATTTATTCATGCTGACTTCTGCTGAGCTGATTCTTAATTTTTGAAGTGCTATCTTGTTTTACTGCCACTTGTTTTTAAATATGAAAGGCTTGGTTATTGGATTGTGTAGGTATGAGTTCAAAATGAATCATGAAGAGTGGATCAACAGTGTAAAGCCTGATTTTGGACCTGGTATATCTACTCGTGTACGTGCAGCTCTAGAGACAAATAATGAAAATATTGGACATTGTTTGAAGGCCAGGGATGAGACACGTGAAGCAATTAATGCGCTTTTGAAGGTATATATGCTTGCTAGTGATCAGAAATAATCAAATAACTAGTTGGACATGCTAGAAATCATCAGTGTGTGCATCTGTAGGTTTATAATAGTAAAGGTTTTGATTCAATAACTTAAATTTTTTTCTTATTTCAAGTTACATTTCTAATTGATTTGAGTCATCTCGAACCTATACTGATGGCGAAGTAGCATTCGTTGGACCCTTCATGGTTTTTAGATTTCCCAAGGGATACTTGATTACTACATTTCCTTTTATGAAGCTATTGTGCTGTCGTGAAGGTCTAGGTGAGTTATGTCAGGACTAGTTACAAGATGTTTGAGAGTGGTTCCAACTTCATTGGATTTCATATGGAGAAAGTAGAATTTCAGATCCCACCCAAATTCTAGCAAACTTAACAGTTTTTAGGATTTCAGAATGGGGGGAATTGCAACATTTCCATTGGATTTATCATGCATGAGGGTATGGAATTAGCATTTAATCAAGAGCACGAAGCCTTCTATGTATCTTGTTGTTAGTGGCATTGATTGTTGAACTCCTCTATCATGACCTTAGTAAAAATGTACCATCACTCAAACAAAATCTCGTTTTGACACGTTAGGCTTTTTCTATTTTATTTTAATGCTTAGAGGCTGATATGTTGAGAAATCAGGTTAACTGTTCATTAGTATAGATTTCTCTTTCTTTGATAATTGCTTGGGAATGTTGTTGGCTTTTTATTAATATTTATTATGTTCTCTTCATCAAACAATTACCAAACGTACAAAACATAAAGATGACAAGAAACAAAGAACACACAATATAGGCTCCAAGCTAGGGAAAAAACCCAGAAAAATTCACTTGTAAAATCAGATCAAAGTGAGATATCCAAGACCCATGACCATAGAAAGACTTCAACCTTCTAGATGCCAAGTCAAGCCCTCCTTCCACATAGCAAATCCATCAACAGCAAGAGACCAGAAACATGTACAACATCAGAAACAAATCTTCAACAAGAGATGTGTCGAGGCATAACTTCCACAAATCTGAGCTCTAGAAAAATCCTTCTTTACTTGTCAATTTCAGACTTCGGCTCTTCTTCCTTCACTATCCTTTGCGATATTTCAGAACAGATCATAAAAAGTGCTTGTCTACAAATGAGCTCAATTCATCCTCTAATTATACTGTCCAGAGGGGTTCGAATAGACATGTCTTCTGGGGCAAGGCCGATTTGATAGGCAGGGCCTACTTGACTTCTAGAGGCAATTTTGACCCGAATTACATATTTGAATATTCTTTTTCCAGGCTATAAAGAAGCCTCTGACTTTGATCCGTACAAATAATAATGAGCAGAACATGCTTAAATAATAATTTGACTGGAGCATGAAACCCATATTTGAAAAATAAAATTTCTTCTTCTCCTTTTTGTTTTTACATAAGATATACAATGCCATAAGTACAAGATAATTATGAAGACCAGACCTAGTTACATTTTCCAACATGATAATAATGATGAGGATCGCAATATTGAATATAGGCAATGATTTTGATGATCTGTAGGTATTTGTTGTAGCATTATTATTATTATTTTTATGCTAGAGGCCATCTAGAGCCTCTTTGTTGATGTATTTTTGATTGAGAGATGTATTGCACTAGATGCTGTTTTGGTTCTATGCACTCTTATTAGATATATACATGAGAACTTTTGCATGTTTGTGTATGAATCGTATGAATACATATGGATGCACATGAATATATATGTTTTTCTTTAAAATTTGAATATTTTATTTATTTTTTGGTCGACCAAGTTTTTGGTCAAGTTTTTCCCTGATTCCCTACCGTGTCTGGGCTTGGGGGGTTAACCGGTTCGATGACTGGTTTAGTTCTGATAACATTTGTCAAGAGACAGTAATTTTTATGTCAACTATTTAGCAAGAACATTAATAGAGTACTATCATAAACATCAACACTGCAGCAACTCATCACTGAAAATTCAGTTCATCTGTATTGACTTCTCTTCCTAATGACTCAAATCAGTTCCATGTATATACAGAAATGTACTCTTTTGGACTGCATGGTTACGCAGTCAGATAATGCTGTGCTTGTTATTGAAGACGTTTGCTTGATGTCCAACTACTATATGCCTACCATGAATTGTTGAAGTCCTTGAGGATGGTATCAACAATGTTATCTATTAAAATAAGTGTTCACTAGAGTTACGACATTTTTTGAGATGGTTGCTATTTTCAACCCATAATGAGAAAGCACCGACCATTCCTCTTTGGATTCTCAAGCTGTTTCGGGTTAATCTGCTGCCAATTAGATCTTCATTATTTGAAGAGAATGTTATCTTGGTTGCTAGCTTTCTTTACAATTGCATATGTTGTTGGCAGGATGATGCAATCCTAATCATTCCCACAACTCCAGGTCCTGCACCTAAGCTCAATATGAAAGAAAATTTGTTGGAGGACTTTCGCGGGAGGGCTTTCACACTGTTGAGTATATCTGGAATGTCTGGATGCTGTCAGGTATGTTTAAAATGTCAGAACTTAATACATAGTCTGTCAATCCAACTTTGTTGCACCTGATGTTAATTTCATAAGATAATAAATATGGATTTGTGAGACAACTATATCATTTCAAGATCTGGAAACAAGTAAATTTCTCAGCCTGCACTATGTAAACATTCAGGCTTTCATTTTATAAATATTGACTACAGCTGATATTAGTTTCTAAAATTTTTTGCTTGTCAATGTTTAGTGATAAGGCATTGCTTGTTTAACATGATGTATGTGAAACTAAAATATGTTTTAATTTTGGTAAATGATAATAGGTGAGCATACCTGTAGGGCAACATGATAAGTGTCCTTTGGCTGTGTCAATGATGGCAAGGCATGGTGGAGATAGGTTTCTACTTGATACTGTACGGACAATATATCCTATCCTTCAGGAAGAAGTGAAGATTGCTTCAAGTACACAGCTGACAACTACAATTGATGGCAAAATGGAGGCTGCAGATATTGCTAAAGAAAAGGTAAATCACTGAAACATTTAATAAAATTACTCTCCTAAGAGAATAATTAAATACTGAAGGGAAGAAGCCATATAATGACCTACTGCGCAATATAGTGGCCTGGTATCATGCACAAGCATCCATCCATCCTTGTGAAATGTGAAATGGGGTTCAATTGTGGCCATTCCTTGATCTTGATTCTAGTTTATTCTTGGGATCCATGTCTTTCCTGCACTATTGTAATATCTCCATGCATTGCTTGTAGTCCTCTGTGTGTCTCCATACTGATTGCCGTTTTGATTCCCTATTGATCTATAGTAAGTTTATTGACATTTGTGCCCTTGTCTTGATGAATGTTGTTTCTTTGAGTGGTGCAGGTGGTGATATATAGCAAACTTAGCTATCAGATTTTCTTTCTTTGATTCTTGAACATGTGGTTCCTTTGAGACATTTAGTTCATTAGCTGCTTCTTCCTTTTTATGCCCTTTAGACAGATTTTCTTCAAGTGCTTCTGTAGGGTCTTCTTCTAATTCGAGTTTGGACTCCTCATTTGATATGCCATTAGGAACTACAATTATTTTCTTTGTAGTGGTTTTTTCATGTGGTCCCTTGGGCCCGTTTTGCTCAGTAAGAGACGTATCCTGCAATGTGATCCTTTTCTTGTACCAAAGCTTCAAACAATTCCTTTGCGCATTAATATTAACTGTACCAACAAGTCTGTACAAGGATATCCCAAAACAATATTTGCATCATCAATATCTATATCATAAAAATCTGAATGCAACACATATTCATCCATGGAAACCTTCAAATCTTTAAAAGTTTGAACACTTTTACCCTAAACCTATGTACTTTGAATATTGTTTGTGGGAACATGCAATCTTTTAGCCAAGTTAACATTTGATGAAATTCTGGTTGCAACTATGGTTAATAGAAACAATGACCTTCTCTCGTTCAATACATCTATGAACTTGTAATAAGAATTGTCACATGAAAATAAATCCTTAGTGCTCTTCTTATAAATCTTCTCAACATTATAATACTAGCAGTCAAAAAAATATTTGTCACACACTTCATTTGAGGATGCCATTACTATATGTTTAAGTGAATGCCACCCTATGTCCGTCTTTTCTTGTAAAAAAATCATGAAAGACAATTTCCCAAGTATGCCATTACTATGTTATGTTTAAGTGAATGTCAGCTTATGACTACCTTTTCTTGTAAAAAAATCACGAAGAACAATTTCCCAATTCTTTCCCCATACCGTCTTTAGTTTTGTAATGTATTCTTCAAAACTCGGACCACCATCTTTTCTTGTAAAAGACGTCTTTCTTGAAAATCCAAAATAGAACTAGGGTTTTGTTGATTTTTAATGTACCTTGGACAAGTGGTTTCCCATGGGTTAGCCTCTACCTATGGAAAAGTGTCCAAAATAACTTTTTCTTAAGTGTGACTTTATAAAGTGAAAGTCACTTTATAAGTGGTAAAGTCAATGTTAAATTATAAAGTGAAAAGTGACTTTAGACCAATGTTACTTGGGAGCGGGAGCGAAAGTGGGGAGCGGGAGCAAAAATGGGAGTGGGAGCGACATTTTCAGAAGCTCCCGGTTTGGGAACGAATCCCGGAGTGATTTTTGATACATATATGTCAACAAAAACATGTAGAATGATGAATTAGATATAAAAAAACATAAAAAAAAACATAGATTGATCATTGAACCATATCACATCAATCATCTAGAAGTTATAATCTTCATCAACCATGCCCACAAGTTAGTAAAATACATATTTCAATTGCAACATATTGAGTCTCGTGAATCATGATTCATCAAATTCAATCTTGAAGTTTCAACTTCAAGCTTTCAAAATTGAAAATTCAATATATAACATTTATCATCATTGATCACCAAAGTTGTACTAGTAAGCTAAGTTTAACCATTACAAGAAGTAATATCTTAGATATTTCTAAGTCCTAAGTTCTAACTGTTAACATGAAATGAAATGTTATAAAATGAAACATGAATAATGAACTGAAATGAAACAACTTTAGTCTTTCACGAAGCATCATAGTCATAATTCACAATCATTACCAATGAGTTATAATTGCCAACTTCAAACTTCAAATTTTCATTGTCACAGTCATATATTGTTTACAAAAAATATCATTATGATATGAAAGAGTCAAGAGTCAAGGACTCAAAACTCAACAGTTACGAAAACTAATAGAAACTAGGAAAGACAAGTAAACTGTAAATCTACATGTGGCCCTTGCCACGAGAGTCTCCAGGAGTATAAGCAGGTCGTGGTGGTCTTCTAGGAGTCTCCCGCACAGACCGACGACCATAACTAGAAGGCACATGCCCTCCATGTGAGGGTGTAGATGGAAGGTGACGACATCAAAGGAATAAGAGTCGGAACTCGAGCACTGCTACTGGATGGTGGAGGTGGAGGTGGCATGGTTGCTGCAGCTGCTTCATCTTCATCCCTTATAAGTTCCTCTTCCAGTTCTTCAAGATGTACAGTGCCATCCTCCAAATTGTCATCCTCTGGGTGATTGTCCCAAATTTTATGTGTGGGATCCTCATAAGCCTGATCACAGTAATGACTCAACAACCTCAAGTTGTAGTGCACATAAACCAAGATTTCTACTCGGTTTTCATTGAGTTTGTTTCTTTTCACATTATGTATGTAGTTGTAGGTGCTCCAACACCTCTCTGCAGAAGAAGTATTTACAACCTATGAAAGAACTTTTTTTGCCAATTTTGGCAAAAGTCCCCAGTCGCCATATGTTTCCCACCATGTGAGAGAATCAAATCTATCTTTGTCTTCCATTGCATGGAAGTTACCAAACAAACCAGTGCCACTGAAGTATTTGCCTATTTCAAGGCGCACAACAGCACATTCCTCCCTGTCAGGTATCAACTTTTCTAATGTTTGCAAATATCCACTAGTTACCTTTGCATCTAAATGGGGTTTGGTCCTAATCCCACCCCTTGGTGCAGGTTGGCCCAACCAAGATATAGAGTAGTATTTTGGCGGAAGGATATACGCCAAGCAATGTAGTGGAAGATTACGTCTATTCCACTGTTCACGCACACAATCGTGAATTAGTTTGTACAAGTCGGGATCTCCGTTATGAACAATATCTTTTATTTGCCCCAACATGGTATGCATCTGCTCATACACCTCGCCAATCACTGGTTTGTCTGTATCTGCAAACCGAATCATGTGATAAATGGGCTTGGTGAAATCCAATACTTGCCTCACACTTGTCCAAAACTGACCATCAAGAGCGGCCTCCTCCACCAATTCAAAACCTCGCCTGTCAGCTGCATTTGTAGCCCTTTCCTTTAATACCTGCCAATGTGGACTTGATACCATGCTAGCCAATGACTCTTTTACCTTCAAAAGGCGCCTGAAGGTGAAGTAATAGCTACCAAATCTGGTCTTCGCAATCTTCAACAGCTCCAATCTCGAGTGACTGCGGAAAAGGCCATGGGTATTGCTATGCTTTGTAATAAATTTTATCATTTTTTTGCCTTTCCTCTACAAATCACCAATCCATTGGTATTGTTCATTTTTGTTCTTGACAATATCATGCAACAGAAGGTTCAATGTGTGAACCAAACATCCAGACCAAAATATATTGGGGTATTTGTCCTCAATAATTGCTCCCGCTGCCCTACAATTAGCAGCATTATCAATGATGACTTGGATGACATTGTATGGCCCAATACGGTCAATTGTTTCAAGTAATGCTTCTGCAATGTTGATGGCGGTCTTGAACTTGTCTGAGTAATCATGTGCAATTAGAAAGATTGGACCATTAACAGACACAACAAGAACACTTATCAATGGCTTGCCTTTTACATTTGTCCATCCATCAGATACGATGGACACCCCATGCTCAGTCCAAGCACTTGTCATTCTATTCAAAGAATGTGATATTTTTGCTTTTTTCATTATCAAGGCCAACGGTTCTTGCCTTGTCATACCCAGGGCTCTTGTATCCTTTAGGGGCATCATTTATGGCCGAAACCATTTCGTGCCAATAAGGTGAGCGAAGAACGTTGAATGGTATCCCACATGCATAGAGAAACCTGTAAACCTTTGAATCCACATCATTCCTAGACCCCTCATCAAGGAAATCTGATATGGTTCTACGGCGTAAAGATGATGACCCTGAGCCTCCCATGTCCATATCCACTGCCTTGGGAGGATGCTGAAGGAGTTCTTTGTGAGCTTTCAAAGAAACCCCTTGATCTTTTTGCTTTGTATTGGGCGTCCTCCTCTTCCTTTATGTATTTGGCTCTATCTGCTGTTGACCGTTGTCCGCAAGTTCTGATTCCCATTTTGTTTCTCTCCATACCCATGCCCTTTTCCCGCAAAGGTGTCTTCTCAAACGGGTGTATGAGCCTGTGAAATCAGAATTGCAATGGGGGGCAATGAAATTTAGTGGTTCCACCCCCTCTCCCTGCTTCAGGCCTCTGAACATATTTCCACAATGGAGTTTGGTCTTGTTTAGTTTTTTGACCCTCCTCCACATCCTCCTCACTGGGGTTTCACCTATTTGACTTCCTCCGACTTCTTCATCCACCTCTTCAGTTTCAGGCACCCTCCGTTTCCTACCCTCCACCGTCATAATAACCAGAAAAGGGACCAGGAAGAAGAAAATGCCAATAAAATCCCCAGGTCCATCGTGTTTGATGTTTGTAGGGTTTGAGTCTTGAATCTGCAAATTAATTTAGTTTATTGGGATTAATTCATTTAATTTAAATTAATGATCTTTAAACTCAAACAGGTAAATTAAACTAACCAAACTAACCACCTAACCAGCTAAACTAACTAAATGATTAAGTTACTTACCTCTACAAGCTTGCTCCTCGCTCCTTGGCACTTGCTCCTCGCTCCTCAGCTCTGGCTCCTTGCTCCTCAGCTCTTGCTCCTTGCTCCTAAGCTCTCAAACTCAACCTCAATCTCATTCAAATGATTTTGTTTTGGCCCATTGGGCTTATAAAACCAAAAAAATAAGTTCAATTTTTTTTAATTTTCGGGTCCGCGGAATTTTTTTCCGCCGAACCGCTCCCGGAAATTTAAAATTCGCTCCCGGAGCGTTTTTTAATGCCCGGGAGCGATCAGGGAGCGATCGCTCCCCCTATCCGCGCTCCGAGTAGGCATTAAAAAGCGCTCCGGGAGCGCAGGAGCGATCGCTCCCTGAAACGCTCCCTCACAGACCAGGGAAGCGCAAATTTTTTTAGGAGCGCCGCTCCCGAAAATCGCTCCCGTCCGGGAGCGATTTGGGGAGCGCGCTCCCGAGCCGCTCCCGAGCCGCTCCCGCCAGGAGCGCGCTCCGGGAGCGGTTCGAAGGGGAGGGGGCCGCTCCCCCGCATCACTGGATGAAATAATAGTGGAACAGCATATAATAATGTAAACCGGAAATATAAGCAGATACACAAGAAATGCAGCGAGAAATGCTAAACCATTTTATTATACTGAGCAATAAAATGAATACAATAGGTGATCAGACATATGTCACCTCGACTTGCACAAGGCAAGTGAAGAAAAGCTCTCAGAATAACAAGAAATGGCCTTCCTGCGTGGACGCTGCTGGAGAACTGTTGTGCTACTGCGGCTGCTAGGAAACAAATAATGATTTGGGGCTGCTCCCCTCCTCTGAAAATGCTGAAATTCTGGAATCGGGCTCTACTCAAGAAATCGAGAAAAACCCAGAAAGCTCTCCTGGAATAGCCGACCCCCGAAAATCACCCCCTTGGGGTTCTGTGTAGTTCCTTAATTCTCTGCGCTGCCACTGAAGGAAACCCCTCTAAAATCTGCCTAAAACTCTGCCAAAAATCCTCCAATAGGCAAGGGCTGGTCCCCTACTCAATCACCCAACATGAATCCTCCTGCAAAAACCCCAATCCAACACTATTGTCAGAAAGAACTGCGTCCCTCTCCCAGTGCCGCGCAGTCCTCCAAAACGCTGCTGAAACTGCTGCTGGAATATTGATAAAACTACTGCTGAAATGCCAAAGGAAATACCTTGCCCAAGCAGGCACTCGAAGTCCCCTGGGGCTAAGGGTGAGATCTTCGAAAATAGACACTCAATGCACTAAACAGTGCTACAGACTAGCTAAACAGCCAGCGTGCTCAGAAGTCTAAACGACTAGCTCAAAATGCACATAACAGAATGATCCAAAATGAAGGGGCTCCTCTCTATTTTACAGCCTCTGCCTCTCACAATCCCTAGGCTCAACTCCTCCTACGTGATTCCCCTCTTGCCACGTGTTTCTTTCCTCCTACGCAGTCCCTCCATGTGTCTATGTGGGCCCCATTTCTACGTCCCTCTTTGGCCCCCTTGGCTCCCCTTTAAGTCACAATGTTGTGCTACTAGGAAGTGACTTTTTATTCTTAAAGTGAGTTATGTCCCCCGTCTTCACTTTTTTATTTACAAATAACTATAGAAGGGAAAAATTGGACAAAATCGAATATTCCAATTAGCCATGGCTAATTAGGAATATTACAGGAATTAAGCATGTTTTAGTTAATTTAATGTATAGGCCAATGCTATATGAATGAAATGTCCTAGAGATTATTTGTCTTGATAAGCTTGCATCATTTTCTTTGAAGTATAAATGCTTGAAGGTCATTTTTCTTTTCTTTCTCTCAACATTGGATGAAGTTGACTTTCCAAGCCTCCTTGATCAAGAAACCAAGTTCTTACTCATCATCATCCTTGACTCCATATCCCCAAGTGAATTAAGCATTGATCCCACAAAAAGGGTGAACATTTTCACCCTCTTTTTACCCTTTTCCGTTTTTTCCCAAGGTCTAGCCCCATTAGGTCACCTAGGGCATCAATTTCCCGGGAATTGACCCAGGGAAAAATTTTGATCTCCTATAGGCTACTGCACTAGTGGGTCCCCTTCCTCTCCTCCAAATTTGAGGCAATTCTAATAGTGGAATCTGCGGGAATCCCAATCCCTAGCTCTAGGATCGAGTTTTACCTATGCATCCCCAAGGCTAGACCTCAACAGCATCAATTCAACCTTTTGAAGTAAATATTCTTGTTTGGTCCTTTCCTTTCACCTTGTCTAGGATAGGAACATTATTGGTTGCTACATTCCATCCCCGAACCTGGACTGGGTCCACTTGGACCCATGTGGTCCCACTTCTCAATAAATATTGTTTGTCAAGGACCATTCAGGAATCCAAGTTTCCAAAGGATTATAAGGATTGAGAACCTCGTCTATAAGCCTATTCCTTCTCCCTCAACCCTCCAATCCTCACCCCTTACCCCTGGAGGACCAAGTCCCTTGCTTAAAGAGCAAGCAAGTTCCATTCTTCACTCCATCCTTTAGAAAGGGTTTCCAGGGTCACTTTCCACCTAACTATTGACATATAATTTACAAGTGATCCCTACACTACCGTGACTTGTCCCATCGGTGAAAGTTCGTAAAGAGCAAGGACACTTGGTTGTGGTGACAGTGGGTTAAGCCTCCATCGTTGCCCTTAACCTAGCAGTTGCCCTCTTAGGAACCCCTTTTAGGTCCCCTGTTCGTTTGAGCGGTAATAGGTTCTATGATGTATCTGGTAAACACTAGACCAAATATATGTTTTGTTGCGAACATTCTTAGTCAATTTTAGTTGGAACCTTGTCATGATCATTGGATAGTTTCCAAGCATATATTAAGATATCTACGTGGCACTATGCATCACTGCCTAAAGTATGATAGCAAGGAAGTCAAGTTGACAAGTTTTACAAATTTTGATTGGGATGGCATTGGGACTGATGAAAGAAGCACTACTGGTGGATGTTTTAGTTTGGGATCTGTGATGATTTCATGGATGAGTAGAAGGCAAGATCTTGTTGCTTTGAGTAGTGTTTAAGCTGACTATGTGGCTGCAAGTGAAGTAGGAAAGGAGGTTGTATGGTTGAAGAAACTTCTGTCAAATTTGTTTGAGAAACCTCTAAATCCTACTGTGATAAATTGTGATAATCAAAGCAACATTATGATGTTTGAAGACCCTGTGTTCCATGCAAGGACAAAGCATATCAACAAAAATTACCACTACATTAGAAGTTTGGTACAGGATGGGATCGTGAAGCTACAACATGTCCCGACTGATGAAGAGGTAGCTGATGTGTTAACAAAGTCTCTTCCTCATAAGAAGTTTGAATATCTAAGAAGCATGCTTAGTTTCGTTGATATCACTAATCTTGTTGATGATAAATGTTTGGAAGAGATTTGAGGAGACATCTTGTGTGATACAAAATGGCTGGGAGGACATATGGTCGGCATATGTGTTGATGTCTAGTTCCCAAAGTAGGGAGGGTGGCGTTGGTCATAAAGCTATGACCTTGCATTACGCACCTAGTTCCCTAGGTTGATGGTTAGCAAGTAAGCCTAATGGTACCTAGAGAGGTTGAAAGATTTAGTCCATCTTAGTCCCACCCGAATAGATTTCCCTAGTCAGGAATCTAGTCTATGGCACCTTGTGTGCCTAAGTTCTTTGTAGTTCTTTTGTTTTGAGATCTTCCTTGTACTTGTGTATACATGTGTAAATTATGAATACCTCCCTAGTTAAGAGGGAGTGTTGAAGAATGTAACTAGGTTCGGTCTTCATATTTGAAGTCATTATGAAATGTATTTATCAAATAATGAAAAAGAAAATTTTATTATTATTACAATGACTTATTAAAGCATGGGTTTCATGCTTGGGTCATCATTTTATAGGTCAAAGTCCCCATTGAGGACTTCTAGGTTTTATATTGAGTCATTCGAGTCATTGTCCATTTAATGAGACCCTTCTTGGGCTTTTAAATCATGTAAAAAGAATTTTATTGACTCAAATATGTAATTTGTCACCTTTACACCAAGTCAGCCCTTGCCTAATGATGTCAGCCTACAAGATGACAATTCAAACCACATAAGGGGCTACATATACAAGTGCAGTTTGATCTAATTTCTCACCATATCAACATGTTCGATACACAAGAAGGAAGTGCAAAAAAATGTGAATTTCAAGGGGAAGAAAAAAGGATTGCAAGTCAAAGTTTTTGGGATATCTCTCTCTCTCTCTTTTATGCGAAGTTACTGGGCTATTTGCTAGGTTGAAGTTCTGCTATAGGGAATGTCGAAGTTATGGATTTGCTGGGTCAAAATTCCGCTGCTGGGAAGGTCAAAATTTTGGATTTGTTGGGTCGAAGTGCCACTGCTACAGGGTCGAAGATCTAGATCGAAATTGCTAGAAGGAAGGGTTGACTTGGTGGTTGGAGGAAGTCTGTGTCTAGGTTAAAGAGTCTTGGATTATCTCGTCTTAACTATTGAAGGAAGATGTTTGACTGGTTTTTCCCCTAGATAGGAGTTTTGCCCTAGCGGAGTGGCTACATCTTGTGTCTCTTGTTCTTGTGATCTTTATACACACATAATTTTGTAATTGTTTGATGAAAGATAATATAATAAAGTAAAAGAAGCCAACATAATTCATAAGTAATTATCAAGAAAGAGAAATCAAACCCTAATTCTACTATCATTGATTTCTAAACACTTTTGAGGGGGGGATGCTCAGAAGCACCCCTCCTTAATTTTGTCTAATGACCCTTCAAATTTAAAAATATTTTTAAAAAATTATAATAAACAAAATTTTAAAAAATAAAATAAAACTAAAAGGAAAAATACACAACAGATGTCAAAACCTAAACTAATTTGCAATCCCTAACTCACTCATTCAACTTACCAAGCTTACCTTTGCTTGGCTTACCCCACAACCCTATATGACTTACCAATTAAATATTGCCTCTCCGCCCCCTTACACTCCTTCGATGCTCATTGTCCATTTTTAATTTTCAGCTTCAACTTTTGAGTCTTGACTTTATATATCGATGACCTTAGACTGATTCTTTGACTCTTCACTCTTTACTATTTTTGAGTTTGATTTATATCAATTTACTATTCCAGTCTTCAGACTTCAGTATCTACTATAGTCTATTTTTCTTAGTACTAATTAGATCCTAGAATGATGAATGATGAATTTAAATTTTAAATCAAATTTAGAATCTAGAATGATGATTGACGTATTTAATTTTTAGATCAATGTAAATTCTAGAATGATGAATGATGAAGATTGATCAATGAATTTCATTATTGACTCTTGTAGTGTGTAGATGAATGATGAGTATGGATTAGAGTATTTCATTATTTAATTCAATATGTATGGATCAATGTATTTAAGCTTACATTATTGAATATGAAATTGAATTTTCTATATTTTTATGTGTGTGTGTGTGTCTTCATGTCCTCCTGCCCCCGCAAATTTCCCTCAAATTTGAGGGTACTCCCACACGTCCCCCCTGTGCGTCTCCCCACACCCACGTCCCCCCATCCCGGAGTCTTGGTGGAACATAGGATACATATAGATCATTCATATATATTATAATTTATATATTTAGAATTTAAATGTTGTTATACAAACAATTTAATTTATGCATTATAACTATAGAACTTAATTTATAAAATAATATAACTTATATATAAATTATATGAGTAAATACACACACACACACACACACACACACATATATACAACTACAAATGTACATAACCGTAAGGGTTAGCTCAATCAATTGAGCCATCCACACAAAGTATGTTGCCAATTAGAGGGCCATAGGTCATATTTCAAATCCATTTAAGTCCCTTAGGGTTATTAGACACTATTGTAGCTTGCAATTGAGCCACCCTCCATCTAGGTATTCCACATAAGAGGGGGAGATACTGTGGAATATTCCTTAGGGAAAAAACATATGTATATACTATAAAGACTTAGTTCTAAAATGGAATATGTTTTGATAAGCATTCTGTTGTGATTTTATTGAAAGTAAAATAATGGTTCAAAGAGGCCTTCATACACAATATAGAAGATCCAAAAAGATGTAATCACATATGTGACAATTTAACTAGCCATTTGAAATCAGAGCTCCTGATAGACTATAACCTCCCCTAAAGACACTACAGTACACTGTGAATCCACAAAGTAACAAAGAGAACATAAAGTAGCAAAACAAAATAGTGTACGTCATCCTAAATAGACAGAAAAGGGAGAGTTCACCAATTAATAGCTATCACTAATCTCCTCATATTCTGAAATTGTGCATTTAGAGACATCCAAGCAAAACATGATTACATCTCATAGGGCCAGAAGAGAGACCCAGATTTGTCACGTTAAGAACCTTTAAGGATTCTTCTAGGTGCAAGTGATGCCTTACATGCAATAAATTTTTCTAGGAGCACCAGATGATTCACCTCCTTTCCTTCTATTGGCTTATGAACTGAACCTCTATTTGGTGCCAATATTTAATTTTTTTTCTCCTCATCTTGTAATGCATTTATCAGTTCCCAGTCAAAAGGGTCCACATGGTTGGAGAAAACAAATGCTCCAAAGCCTCCAAATCGGTACAAGTCTCCAGTCTGAATATAACCCTGATTCCAACATTCTCGACCAGATATGGAAATGAAGATATTCAACTTGCAATCTAAGCAAATCCCATATGTAATCTGTAATTTGGAACATGACTTCAGGATTGAACTACACAAGAAATTTGAAGATTGATGCAGGATAAAAAGGATGCAGGCATCCTGCCTTTATAATGTTATTTAGGGCTTAGTGGTGCATGAGCAACAATCCTAGTGTCTGCATTCCTTCAATAACAGCAAATTAAGCATACGGGGCTGAATCCATGCATTTGAATATCTGTCTTCTAGTTGGAAAACACCTTGGCAACTTACACTAAAGTTCTGTAAAATCCGAGTTTATATGCATATCTGTTCTCGTATAACAAATTGAAATTCAAGGCATTGTTTCTCTAATAAGATGAGGTTAAATATTCTGCCCACTTCACCCAGTTCAGTCGTAATTACTTCCTTAATAAATAAGAGTAATTACAGCCATATCAGAGTCACAACCATAGATTTTCGACTTCCCTCAAGCAGCAGACATGATGTTCTAACTTCCAACTTCAAAGATACACAAAATATGATTATTGTCATAAAGCACTGTTATTAACCAAGAACATCAAAATAAAATCTTGGTAAGCATACTGTAATATGCCGTCTTTCACTGCTACCCATGTATTTTCAGGGGTTTTTTGGAGGATATCCCGTATATCTGTCTCCCTCTCATGCCCTAACACACTTTTGTGGAGCTCTGAGCAAGCATGCACATCGGATTCTTCCATCATCTTCACCTTGAACCCTGCACATTATTATTGGGAGTTTGTTATGAAACCAACAGAAATAGCAAAAGATGTTAGAACTGCTGTTTTCGAGAGTAAAAATACAAGCAGTGGAGATTTCCAGCAGGAACATGAGGCGTTCAGGTTTTAGGGGCAAAACATTAACAATTACATTTAGGTGAAAAAAGTAAAAGCATTCACAAATTGTCCAAGCCATCATATATGGAATTTCAATGTGATTTTACCTGGTATGACAGATGTCCCACTATTTAATTTTTCGTCCATTGAACCTTCAAAGTAGCTAATGCATTCAACAGGCTGAAAACCCAACTTTGCATATAGAGAGAAAGACTTTGTATTTGCTGCAATCTGGAGAATCAAACCATTGAGAAAATGATAGAGAAATTGTTAGACTATAACTAAAATGTTTCAGATATGTATCCAAGTAATCACTACAATGCATCCTTACTGTATTACATGTATTCTCATCCATGCTCGAGAAATTGCATGCAGAATGAAATGAAGCCAAATTAAACAAGGATTCTCAAATATTTTTGTAAGTGTTGTGAAATGAGTTTGCAGATATCATATTTCCATCGATTGATATTAAATATCAACAATGAACTTTCCAATTTGAGCATTGTTTCTATTTTGGTCATGTCTGCTTGACCCTGAGGCTGGTGATTGTTACCAATTATTCTTGCACTTGAGATCCAAAGTCCAAAGGTTGGTGCAATCCTAAGGGTCACTAAAGAGGCTTGTCACTGTCACCTCAACAAGGCCTCCTCTCACTTGAAACCAGGTCAATTCTTGTACAGGGAGATATTCCTAGAACAGGATTAATAAGCCATACACAAGAAAGGCTCAAGGTGATATGAAGAGTTGTCTTAGTATAACAGCAAATATGGATGACTAATTAAGTTTCTTTTAGTGGTAATGGATGGGAAATCAGTCATTACAAATATCCAAGAGGGCATATGGAGTCATGTATTTCTAAGAGGGCTGGAAAAGATGAATGGATGGGGGTAAATCTACCGTCAAAACATGTAGAAATTTACCAATAAATGTGAGTTTATATGGCTGAAAAATGACAGATTGTAGGCCCTGTTACCCATATTGATTTTTGGTATCCTGGGAGGTACTCCAAGCCCTAGGGTTCAGGGTTTAGAGGTTGAAGTGCCACAAAAGTCATTTGTGGGCTTGGAACCCAAGGTTGGGGTTTTGCACCCATTGATGTTTGGGCCAAAACCATGAGGCATTTTCTACACGTGATGGATGGAGATGATAGAGGATGGTGAGGAGAATCCAACATAATGAAAAATGTCGAAATCTGAGTTGTAGAAGATGAGATATGAAATTTTGAAGTTTGTAATTGATTTTTGGGCATTCAAGTCATGTAGGCTTGAAGTGAAATGAGCCAAAAGCCATGTCTCTTGGGTAATTCATTGAGACCTCTTCTTTAGTATAAATAAGACGTGATGGAGTTCATTTCTACACATCCAAGAGTGCAATACAAAGGCAGCAAAAAGTGTGAAGAAGAAACTCGGCTAAGGAAAGAAGAGACCTTGTGTTTGGCCGCAGGATAGGAGGCATTTCAGCGAAGGAGGAAAGGTTGTTTTGTGCCTTTTCACGATTGTTTGAGGGGCCAGTTCATCCTACAGCAGGGACGAAGAAGAGAAGGTAAGGTAAAACACAAGTCTGTTTTGGTGTCAATTAAGTGTGGGTTCTCTGTTTTTATGCAGACCGTAAGCCTTGGAGGCTGTTGTGGGTAGGCCGCAGGCCTTAACACCTAAGAACAGGGGTGCGTAGGGCTGTTTGGGGGTTAATGTGTGCCCAGATCAGCAGCGTATAGGCAGAGGAGTCTAGAAAGGGGAAGCCGCAGCTAGAGAAGGGACTGTGAGAGTGTTTTATATGGCTAACATGGATCGCAGTTATGCCCTAACCAGGTCACAGTCATATGGCAGTTCGTACACCAGACTTGGGATATGATTGCAGCCAGATTTGACTTGTATTGAGTCTAGATTTAGACCAGTTTGGATGAGATCTAAGTTGCAGGAAACGCAGGGGGGGTGAGTTTCCGGCCGGAAACGGAAACGAAACTCGTTTCCCCGTACGGTACGGCCGTGAAACGCGTTTCCGGCCGTACCACTCGTTTCCCGAAACGGAAACGCGGGTGGTACGGCCGTACAGCCCGCGTCTCATAAAAAAAATGACTTTTTTTTAATTTTTTTTTTATTTGTTTTCTAATATTTTTTAGGGTTTAGGGTTTTTTGTTTTTTTCCACTGTTGAGCATTGTGCTGCTTCTATTTTTTATGAGGATTGTTATGATGAGGATTAGTCTTTTGTCTCTATAGTTCTTGCAGCCTTATAGTCTTTATTGTACTTGCAGCCTCATATACTAATATAAATAAACGCTGATTTTGAGATTTTGCCCTTGGATATATAGTAAACTTTAATGGTTGCTTTTGGATTTTCCTATATTTTTATTGTCATTATGTGATCATTCATGACTCATGAGTAAATGTGATGTGATATAAATTTAATCTTTGTGTTTAAATCATTAATGATTTATGATTGCACATATATATAATAATTTTTAAATATTTTTAATATATATATATATTCGCGTTTCCCCGTTTCCTCAAATTTGGGGAGGTCGTGTTTCGTATCGCTTCCCGTTTCAGAAACTCGTTTCCGTTTCCCCGTTTCGTGCAACTTAGACACAAACAATGCTTCCATCCTTAGATGATGAAGAAAGGGTCATTTTAGAACCAAAAGTTATCATATCCACTAGGGAAAAGAAGCTCTGATCTCGTGTAATCAAGGAATACTTGATCAAGTGGAAGGACTTACCAGAAGAAGAAGCTTCTTGGGAGACTGAAGCATTTCGTCAACAAGATCTGTCGTTACGTATGCTTTGAGGACAAAGCATTTTTTGGGAGGAAGGCAATGTTATATAAAAATTAGTTAACTGTAATTAAGCGTTATTAGGCAAAGGGCATGATCAAAGATCATGCCCATTCACCATGAGACACCCAAGGCAGTATAAATCCAGGGGCCTCCCACAAATTGTATCATCATCTATCTATCTTTAAATAATAAAATATGTCTTTGCTGAATCCTTGAGTTCATCTATTCCATCAGTACTCGGTTGCTGATTTATCTCTTGCATATTTCTGTTTCTGCTGAATCCTATACAGATCTCTGCTTACTGGAACCAGATATGTGGTCAACTGTTTTTCTTTTGCCCATTTGTTATAATTTTTCTTTTGTTTTTCCCATAAGCTCCACAAATTGTATCATCATCTATCTATTTATTAATAATAAAATATGTCTTCGCTAAATCGTTGAGTTCATCTATTCCATCAGTACTCGGTTGCTGATTTATCTCTTGCATATTTCTGTTTCTGTTGAATCATATACAAATCTCTGCTTACTGGAACCAGATTTGTGGTCCACTGTTTTTCTTTTGTCCATTTATTATAAATTTTCTTTTGTTTTTCCCATAAGCCTACTTGCTTTTATGATATCTTATTTTTCAAAGATAGGAAAGGTGCTCATTTGGATTAAGTAACATGTTTTCCTCTCGGTCACCCATAATCTGTGCATCCTTGGTGTAATTAGCTTTACAACTGCAAAAATTTGTTTGGGATAAATTTAGCCAAGGTTTATTACTTGAGGTCACTTGGTCATGTTCTGTTTGATTAATTTTGATCTTCCCATGAAAGCTTTTTGTGAAATTGTTATGCTTGGTGTGAAGTCCGGTTCTCATTTTATTTTGTTTTTCCCTCTGGTTAAGTTGACTTCCAGGCCACTAAAAAGTGTTGTAAGCTGGTTAGTACAAAAGAAACACATTTTGCCCTATTTCTATGTCCAAACTTTGCATATTTTGTCTCTATTGATTCGAAATCATGGTTTTAAATCTTAAAAATAGTTTTTTTTCATTAAAAAATAATTATTTAATTTATTGTTTTAAAAACTGGTTCATTGATATCTGAACAATCATGTTTTTTCGGTTCTAGTTCAAAAACCGGTTTGATAGGTGGACTAGTCTAGTCACCGGTTCCGGTTATGAATATTATGGATACAAGATTGTCATAGTCTAAAGTTCAATGCACATTTATAGCTGAATGCTCCTTTTTTAATGGGAATGTACTATGCTGCACAAAATACCTCAGATCATATTCCACTATACCTCTTAGGTACCTCAACACATGATTCGCTGCTACCAATGCACTTGCCTCAAATCCACTGTAAACTTGGCTTAAGGTGTTCACAGGCAAATAGATATTTGGCCTTGTGTTGATCAAATACATCAATGACCTTATCTATTGTTTGTACAGTGTGGGATCTACCAAGTTTGAATCTGAAGTGAAGACCTCCTTCATGTTAGTGATCATAGGTGTAGCCATAGGTCTACAATCCTCCATCTTGAATCTCCTCAAGATCTCTATTGCATACTTCCCCTGACCAAGGAAAATCTCACATGGCCTTTGCCATACCTCTAACCTCAAGAAGTAATGCATCAACCTAATGCCCTTCATCTGTAACTTTGTAGCTAGATCTGCCTTGCACCTTGCTATGAACCTCTTTGTAGTTTGCACCTGTGAGAAACAAATCATCTATGTATAGCATCGAGATGAGTGGATCATCTCCAACAAATGTAAAATACAAGTTGGGATCCATCTCACTCTTGGTGAAACCTTGCTTAGTAGATACCCATCAATCTTGGAGTACCATAGCCTAAGTGCCTGCTCGAGTCCATATAAGGCCTTCTTGAGTACATGAGAATCCCTACCATGCAATGTTTTAAAACTCTGACTTCGACTCCGACTCGGTCGGCTTGATTTCAATGACTCTGTTGTTGTAAAAAATACATTCAATATTTTTTTTATTATTATAAAAAAACATAATTTTAAAGATTTTGATTCATGTTTCCCAATGCACAGCATCAGAATATAGATAGAAGACAACATATGATCAAAGTAGGCTCATGCATATATCCATTATATCAAAATAGCACCTAGTGCATTGTCCAATACATACATGATGATGATATAGAGATCAAAACAAAAACACATAACCAAGGAGGCTAGAAATGGCCTCTACAACAAGAGTGAACTGTGACCAGTGCTACTGGCTACTGCTAGAGGAGCCAAGATCATTTGGATCAATCTTTGGATCAGAGTCAGACAGGGGGCCCCATGGCTCCTCCTCATCATCATCTCCAACTGCAACTGTAGAAGTGGTAGCACTATCAGGCTGCGCAACAGCTGCAAGGTGAGATAGATGAGATATGCGCTCCTGTTGTGGCTGAGTAGAGGAAGCGCCTGCAACTAGAGGACTTGTTGGCTCTGAGGTTGAGGCTAGTACAAGTGGATCAGGATCTGCATTCAACCGAACATTATGTTAGAGTGATGCTATCGTCTGTAATTCATAATCAATATCCTCATTAGAAGCAAACTCTGCTGGGTGACTCTCCACTACCCAATTTGATGTTGGATGAATGTCTTCCAACAGAATTGGATTTGAATCAGTTCTTTTGTTCAATAATTGGTTGCATCTGAGCCAGATGTTTTATTGGACATAGGCTAGATCATTTAACCATTTTTGATCCAAACGATTTCTCTTCTTTGTGTGAATCTTCTCAAAGACAGACCAATTGTGCTCACACCTACTAGTTTTGCAAGTTTGACTCAAAATACGAATTGCAAACTTTTGCAATTCAGGACAATGGCTACCAAAAGCCTCCCACCATTGTGCTGCAAAAAACATAGGAGTGTAATGCGTTAGCTCAACAAAATTACAAATGATATCCAACTTTCAAATTATAAACGATTTAACAAAATAAGTATTAAGAATTTGAAAATTGAAATTTTTGTTTACCTGGCTCATTTGCTTCCCTTGCAATCTTTGCTTAGTTCTTCCCAAAGGTACCTGAGGCATTGCTGAAGGTTGTGACCTGTTAGTGTATCTCCAACTGATCACACTCCAGTGGGATCATGCGATCAATGCAGTCAACCAATCCATCTCTAACCTCCCCCTTCAAAGCTCCTGTCGCCTTAGCTTTATAATGATACTATGGGTTCAAAAAATACCCAGCTGCATGTATAGGGCGATGGAGTTGATTGTTCCATTTTTCATCAGTGATTGCCCAAATGGGCCCATACTTAGCCACTTTATCCTTGTATGTCCTCTTTATTTGCTCCTTTTCTTGATCCATAGCCTCATAAATGAAGCCCATAGCCAATCTTTCCCCATGCACCAACCGCAACACCTTAACCAGTGGCTCAACAAGCTTCACAATCTCTGCTGACTTGTTCTAAAAAATCTCTTCATTAACTTTCTTTTTCAATTCTTTGCCTTCCAATTTGTGAGACCACTGGCTTTGATTCCATTCTTCATTGGAAAAAATCTTTTGCAAGTTTCTATGTTGTGAAAGCATAGATTGCAATGTCAAAAAATGAGTAGCAAATCTAGTGATGGTAGGCCTAATAATATCCTTGCCCCCTGTGTGTTTCCTCATTAGGCTCAAAATCCATGAATGGTTGTAGATAAATTTTGTTATGCTTTTGGCATGATCTACAGTGTTTTTGACCCAATCTAATCTGCCAATATCCTCAAGCATGAGGTCTATGCAATGTGCAGCACATGGAGTCCAAAAGATGGTTCTGTGTTTTTCCTCTAACTGTTTATCAACAAGAACATAATTAGAGGCATTATCTGTAATAACTTGAACAACATTATCCACCCCCACCTCCTCAACAATCTCATCCAATAACTGAAACAACAATTGTCCATCTTTTACCTTATCAGATGCATCAACTGATTTTAGAAACATGGTTCCCTGTGGGCAAAAGATAAGAAAGTTTATGATGTACAGATTCTTTGATCAGCGCATCCATTTGACATGATGGTACATCTTGTTCTTGCCCATGAGTCCTTGAAATCTTTCAAATACTCGTTAATGGAGGCAATTTCTTTTTGCAAATGATACCCCCTTATCTCATGCATAGTAGGGCCTTTGAAGCCTTTTCCGACAGCATGTATGGCATCAAACATAGGCTCATAATATGGTGAACGGGAAGCATTAAAAGGGATATCAACATCATACCACCATCTACATATGTAATCACAAGCAGTCTCCCTCAATTCTTTCTTCCAGTGGTCATCTAAAGTGGGCTGCATATGACGTCTACTAGCTTGAGGACCATGTGCATCTGATGGAGAGGGGCAGGTGTGACAGTGAAATAACTTTTGATATTCATATCACCTTTTTTTCATTTTACCCTTACCCTTTTCTTGAAGAGACTCAAAAGAGGGAGGAACATATCGGAAGGGGTTGGATGCATCAGTACAAGGGATAGAGGAAGAACCCTCAAAATCAAAATGGGGGTTGGTAGCCAACATTTTTTGTATATTCCTCTTCCCCCCAATTTCAGGCTTTTAACTCTTTTTGCCTCCCCTTATCTTCTTTAAACTTCTCAAAGTTGGCTAACAAATCCTTCCTAATCTCCCCAATTTCTAGTGAGGTACATGGAGTATTTTGGTCTCTAATCCCTGCCAAGTGTTGTTTTTGCCTATTAATGCCCCCAAGACATGGCAAAATTTGCAATGCATTTGACTATCAACCATTTCAACATATGCCCAAGAAACATCTTTCACTCTAGGTGCCATTTTTTGACTTGGAAATAAAGCAAAAAATTTGACAATGAGAACAAAAAAAATAGCATTGATTTAATGTTCATTTCTTTCACAAAAAACACTTTTCAATTTCTAGATTTGCACATAAAATTTAATAAGCAAAAACAGATTTTTACAAGTGAAAAAAAATACCTCCAAGCACAAACTGCTTCCTCAAGGTTGCTCCAAGAAACCAACTCCTCAATGCTGCTCCAAATGGTTGCCCAAGAAGCTCCTCACTCCAGCTATAATGCTTGCCCATGACTCCTCACTGCTGCTCCAAAAACAAACTCAACAACTCGTCACAAACTCTCGCTGAAATTCTCACTCAAATGCATGAGATGGTTGTGAGGAAATGAGAGGGGTTGGGTGGGTTAAATAGGGTTTAGGAGAGGGGAATGGGCCCCAAATACACAGTAGACAAAATATAAACCTGTTTGGAGTCCCCCAAAAGAAAAAAAACATTGTTTTTGGGTTCACGGGTTGCTGTTTTCCAACCCGGTCGAGTAGGCTCGGACTCTGTCGAGCCGACCAAGTTAGAGAATTCGATCGGCTCGGTATTAACCCTGCTGACCGAACTAGCTCATTGGCCGGGTTGACTCAGGGAGGCTATGGCTCGAACCAACTCAGCTGAATCGGTTCCGAGCCTGCCGAATCTTAAAACACTCCTCCCATGTACCTCAATACCTTGAGATAGATCTATATACACCCCTTCCTTAATCACTCCATTGAGGAATGTTGTCCTCACATCCATCTAATATATCCTCCACCTTATGGCTAAAGTAATAGATAAGACAACTCTCCTGGATGTAGATTTGACGATTGAAGTACATGTCTCCTCATAGTTCACTCCCTCTTTTTGGGAGAACACTCTCTATCTGCAACATGCTTGATCTTGAAGACCGACCTGGAACTCATCGCTGACTTGCCCTTCAATCTTGGCACTATATCCCATACATCATTCCGTATAGTGGAGTTATACTTCTCCATCATGGCATCCTATCAAACCTACTTGTCTTCTACCTCTTGAAATCTAGAAGGCTTCGAATCAATAATGTTACACATAAGTGCCATGTAGTTTGGAAACTTCTTCAGAGGGTTGCCAACCTTGAATATGCTCCTAGGAGCCTCCATATGCTCCTGAACATCCCTTAATTTTCAATTTTTGCTCAAACCATTGAGGTCTCTTGAGAAAACTGGTAGGAGGTGTTGTTGACAACTCCCAAATTGAAGTCTTACTCCTTGAATTGGAAGTAGTTGAGGAATGCTTGTCATCCATCAAAGCCTCTTGTTGCTTGTCCTTTGTCATTGGAAGTGGCTCATGAGACTTCTTGGATACTAGGTCCTCCTCGAACTTCACATCCCTGCTCACTATTTCCTTCTTTCTTGTCAGAATGAAGATCTTGTTTTCCTTTGAAGTCTCACTATACCCCACCAATATGCACCTTTCTTCCGAGTGCTGCAATTTCGTCATCTTCTCCCTAAGAACATTGATGAAATTTGGGCAACCAAAGATTCTCATGTGTCCTATCTCTAGCCTCACCTTAGTGAAACATCCTTTTAGAAATTTTATGAAATCTGTAGCTCTCCCAGTTTTAAGTGTTTTGCATATTGTTTTATGCCCTCAGCCCCAAATTGTTAGCTAATGTGAAATTTATAATGTTAATTAATTTGAAACATCAGGACTACCTTACACTTTCCATTTTTCTTTCTAGTTGATAAGAAAATAATGACAAGCACACAGAAAATTTAATACACCATTTACACAATGATTTTTGGTCAACACTGACCCTAGAAAAACCCTAGAATGGGGCAAAGCAATTCTAAGGAGGATTTAATACTTTAGCTTCTCAAGAAAATTATTACAAAGATATTAACAACAAAATGTACTTATCTCTCTCTTGGGAAGAGTGCCATTGTAAGTTCACCTTCAGCTTGTCTTTTGAACCACAGACTATGCTTCTTGTTTAGCCTTCAAAGCATAGAAAATCGAACTTTTGGTTGCTTTTATCTTACAGGAAATTTAGGCCTTAATACATACTTTGATTGCCTAGAAAGTCGGTTTAGTCAACGAGTTGTCTTATCCTTGATTTGCGTGTATACTCTCTCTACCATTGTCCCAAAAAGCACGTTGACTACTGCTAGAGTGGCATCAAAATTTGTGCAAATTGCATCTAGAAATGCGTGCAACTTGTATCTTTTCTCTGCTACGAAAAACCTTCAACCAGACTGTAGTTTCTACCTCAAATTGTGTGCTAAATTGCTCTAGCTTCCTCGATTTTTGTGCTCCCTCCTCGGGCATAAACTTTGCCTCCTAGGAACTCGAGCCTGTTGTAGCTTCTATTTTTCTTGCTGTAAATTCTTCTCCTTTTGCTGTTTCTCCTCTTCTCCTTCTCCATCTCTTCTCCAAATGCCCATGTGAAAAGTGAATGAGCTTGGCTTGCCTTTCCTCCCTTTTTGTTTCTCACTAGATAGGAGAACCCTAACCCTTTTGATCAAGGATTGAGATTAGATCTTAGCCCATGAAGTAAATGGTGGAGATCATTCCCTCACTTGACTCCCTTTCAATGTGGTCACCCTCATTAATGACTCCTAGTCACTCTGTAACTTTATTTTGTACCTTGTACTTTTTCTCCATATCAAGTCAAC
Organism: Pinus taeda; assembly: GCA_000404065.3. NCBI lineage: Eukaryota > Viridiplantae > Streptophyta > Pinopsida > Pinales > Pinaceae > Pinus > Pinus taeda. The sequence continues at coordinate 122,798 of APFE031357865.1, forward strand.
TTTAAAATATCAAGTGACTTTAATATTAGAAAGTACTTTAGTACTTATTTACCCATAAAGTGACATTAATATAAAGTACCTAGTACAAGTACCACATAAAGTAACTTTTTCACCATGACTTTAATATAACCCATAAAGTCACATGCCAAAAAGGTAATTAAAGTGTCTTCCTAGGCAAAAAGGCTAGTTTACTAGGAAACACCTCCTTGGTATCCTTATTTTTAACAGTCCTTTGGATTCTTGCCCCTTAATATCTTGTGAGGACTCCTATGCTACACTTATACTATAGTGTTACACACCTCTGCCCACAAAACATAGATAGATCCTAGTCATGTATCATTTCTTAGGAAGAAAAGATGATGGATTGATTCTTTCTCTTTGCAACCCCATTGTGTTGAGTGTTGTACGAGATTGTCATCTCCCTCTTGATCCCGACTTCCTTGAAGATATCCTTGAAGTCATTGGAGGTGTACTCACCCACATTATTCGAGCTTGAAACCTTGATCCTCTTCTCTATTTGATTCTCTACTTGGACCTTGAATTCCTCAAAACGACTAATGATCCCATCCTTGGTCTTCATGAAGATCTTGTAATAATCAACTATGAATGTGACATAATGTAGTGACCCCCTCGCATTGATACTACTGACTGATCCATATTGGATCATTATATTGTTTGTCATCCATCTTGATGTATTTGGAGTGGGAAAAGTGGAGGAATCAACTCATGGGATCGCTTTTATCGGTGGGACCTAGTTTGGTGGAACGAGGTCTAAAACCTTTCAGGAGCGTTTTGAGGCATCAAACGACGTTTTTGGGGGTAAAACTTTGCCGCTTTAACACCACACCTTCATGTTGTTGTCTACACACAAAGATCTTTCCAACGACGCAATAAGCGCGTCAATCAGAGTTAGTGTGCAAAGGTTATGCCACTTAGAAGTTGACCTTCTTGTTTTCACAACTATAGTTGGGGAGGATGCCGCGTTAGCCCCCATTATTCTTGGAAAAGGGGCCAACCATATGTTTTTGATGTAAAAGACTCTAGAAGAGTCTATATTGTAGCTCTAGTTAAGAGTTGATGTAGTCAAACTTAACCACTAGTAGGCTTTTGGGTTGTGTTATAACTGAGCCACTAGGAGGAAGAGGCATTCCATTCTTTCGAGAACATTTTGTTCCATAGTCGAGAAAAGATAGCCAGGAGAGATAGGAGGTAGAGCACATAGAAAGGATCTATGCACTGTAGCAACCCACGAGCCACATGCATTACTTCTTTGTATTTGCAGTGATATTTCCACACAGAGAAAGAGAGCGAAGTGACCTCACCTTCCAGTTGGGTTTTCTCCTGAAAGTGTTTCCTAGAGCATATCTTGTGTCTTATGTGTGTGTGAGCTTATTTTGTTGTTTTATACTTTTCTGCATAATTTTCATTCGCATGCATGCACTAATTAGAGATCTAGAAGTTTTGATAAACCTGCAAGTGTAAAAATTTAGAATTTTAATATATTATTATCAAATTTGTTGTGACAAACTGACCAGTGGAATATCCATGGCAGTACATGGATCATTTTTATAAGAGCAAGTTTCTTTGGGTATTTTGTGGAGATTGCAGGGATCTAGATCGGCGGGGCCAAAAATTGTTCGGCGTAAAACCCTAATCATGGCCGACGAATTTGTAAATGATCCTCGTGAGGTGAGGTTTACGTGTCTGGAACAAAAAGTCGCAGATATCAATTGTAACGTAAGCCTCCTCATGGTGGCATTGAACAACAAGCTAGGGATATTTGGAGAAGATGGGGATTCGAATGTAGAGGACAAATCTGAACGGGGATCAGAAGATTAGGGAGAAACAAAGGACTAGTTGAAGAAAGAATTCGAAAAAGATCAACCCGGTTCGAGTGCCATGAATTAGTCCTTGTATAAAATGGAAGGAAAAGTTGATATCAAGCCATACCACGTCGAGATCGACGCTCTGAAGCTGAAACATTGGTTGCAATGACCGAAAGTTTATTTCAGGGTCTATCAGATTGAGGAAGGACAAAAAATCTCATATCCGCGGCTTAAATTGGAGGAGCCACACATAAACCTTGAGGTTAGAGGGAGAACCTCTAGTGACTAAGTGGGAAGATTTTAAAATATTCATTAAGTCACAATTTTATCCCATTGAGTACATGGAGGACCAGTGGATCGGATGGCATTACTTTAGGAAAAAGCCGAGCCAAAGCGTGCAAGAGTACACCACAAAATTCATAAAGATGGCTATAATGTTGGGTGTTTCTCCAAAGAACCTAGATGTACTCCTCAAGTATTTGGGCAGTCTGCATTGCCATCTATGTGAGCAAGTGATGTTGTTCAAGCCCAAACCAATGGATGAGGCTTGTATACATGCACAATACCTAGAGAACATAGCCCTGAAAAAAGCGCAATCAAGTGGATCGAAGCAGAAGGAGCAACAAGAAGTTGCTAAGGAGGGGAAGAAGAAGCAAAAAGGGGGAAAAATTAAGACGATAACGGCAACACACAAGTGTAAAGATTCGAGCGATCACTGCAACCATTGCAACATTGATGGTCATACCGAGGAAAAACGCTGGAAATTGCATCCAAAGCTAAACCCGAAGAATAAGAAGAAAAATCTCATGGCCACGAATTCGAGCAACCAAGTTGAAAGCAACTCGAATGTGGGTGAGAAGATCGTCTGTATGTCAGTACGGAAGGAGGTGAATCTGAATAGCCTTAAACAACAGGAAGAGAATGAAATGACGAAACTCTTCCATGTAAAGACACAGGTCAAGAAGACAAAGATTGATGCTCTGTTTGACTCAGGATCACATGCGAATCTCATTATAGTGGAGCTAGTCAAGAAGTTGGGGCTGGAAGTTCGTGATCATCCAAATCCATATCCAATGGGATGGGTAAATAAGGATGCAGAGCTGAAGGTAACAAAACAGTGTAAAATTAGATTTGCTATCAGTGCTGATTTTATTAAAGTAGATCTAGATGTGGTTCCCCTTGATGTATGTGGAGTCGTGTTTGGGAGTCCATACATATACATGCGAGATGCAATATTCATGAGGAGAGCCAATCAATATTGGCTCGTCAAGGATGGAAAATCGTTTATCATAAACGCACACAAAGGAAAGATGAAAATTTCACTGGTAAGTGCCAACCAAGCCAAGGAACTGATCTGTTCCAACAAGAAGTATGTTTTATTGTTTTTAAGAGAAAGTCAATGTGAAGAAGAGTCAATAAGAGGCAAGGCATCCTTGGAGGGGTGTATTAAGAAACATAAACAACAATTGGAGGAGTTGTTACAAGCATACATGGATGTGTTTTGAGAGCCCAAAGGGTTACCACCTAAGAGAGAAGTGGAACATGAGATCTAACTATTGTCAGATTCTCCATTGCCAAATATTGTGTTGTACAGGCAATCTATTATAGAAGCAAGTGAGGTGAAGAAACAATTGCAGCAGCTACTGGAACATGGTGTCATTGGACCAAGTACATCACCATGTCAGTTACCCATCATCATTGTGCCAAAGAAGGATGGGACTTGGTCGATGTGTATAGATTATAGGGCGTTGAATAAAATCACGCTCAGGAACATATATCCCCTGTTCAAGATAGATGATCTGCTAGATCAATTGCAACTAGAAAAGTACTTCACCAAGTTGGATTTGAAGTCTATATATCACCAGGTTCGAGTCAAAGAGGAAGATACATGGAAGACTGTTATGAAATAAAAAGTGATAACAAATTAAATAAAATATTAAAATATTATTTAATAAACAAATTATTTATTATATCAGGTTAATTTAGAATAATTAGTTAAAATGAAGAGACATCCCGCCCAAGGGACATGTCCTCTAAACAGGCGTGGCCAGTCGATCCTATTTAAGGAGCACTGCCTAGCCTTGTAAACATCATCAATTGATCAAATATATATATATATATATATATATATTACATTCAGAATTTTATTTGGTGTCTTGTTTACAGTTTACAGTAATTTAGTCATTTTATTGCTAACAGTGGTATTAGAGCCAACTTCAGACTGGTGACACCCACAAGTTTTGCTGGCCATTAGGCCCCACGGGCTTTCCATAAAACATCAATGTGTGTGGGCTGTGCGTATTCTGCCTGGAGAAATACGCTAGGTAAGACGTTGAACCATCAACGGAAGACTGTGGAGGGTACATCGGTAAAGTCTGCGTCTTTTCCATTGGGTGACTTGCATCGTTCTTCATCTGCGGTGCATCGTTCTTCATCTACGGTGACCGGGAAAATCCGTCGTTCTTCATTTGTGTGGGCTTTGCGGTGATATGCTGAACCCTCGGAAGTTCCGTCGTTTTTTTTATTATCTGCGGTGATACGTTGAACTCCATAGTCTTTTCCATTGTGTTGGGTTGCAGTGATATCTGCTCGAACAGAACGTGACCATTCCTATTTACTCGAACGTTTTCTTGAACAATCAAATGGAACGTGACCATTCCGGGCTAGACGTGACTGTCCATTCGGTTAATTAAATAAAGTATTACATAAATATCACATTGCATATATTTAATTTAATTATATAGAATTAAAACGTTATAATAAAAAAATTACATATATGTAGCAAATATTAATTAATAAAATAATATTTTAATTAACTAATAAAAAAAATTGGGTCTTCAAAAAAAATTGGAAGAAAATGACGACTGACAACAATGAAATTATGAAGAAGATCCAAGAAGACATGAATAAGCTATGCAAACGCATGGATAACATCGAAAAATCAGTTAGTAAGCAGGACCAGATGATCAACGAGATTTCCTTTATAAAAAGCATGATGAACCAGCACCCCGGAGAGATCGATCCACATTCAGCTACACAAAGCCCCAAGATTGCAGAAGGGGAGACTTCCCTAGGGCAGGGCTTCATGAGACATGAGAAGCAACAAATACCCCAAATTCACTTTGAAGGGAGCCGATATTATACGCATTCTCCCAGAAAGAACCATCTTAAAATAAAAAATTAATTACTTAAGTATGTGGAAAAAACTTTAAGGGTGCCATAGTATATGGGTAAATAAGATGGATGCAATTTTTTTAGCAAACACTCTGCTCGGTGAGCAGGAAAAAGTAATCACTGCATCTACTTAGAAGCAGAAGCACACGATTGGTTTTTGTTGTGGTCATCTAAATGCACAGGTTGCTCACTCAATTGGCAAAACCTTAAAAGCGCTCCGTTAAAAAGGTTTCATGACGAAGAGGAGGATGATGTCTATGAAAGATTTGGTCACCTGAAGCAAAAAGGATCAATGAGTGTATGAGTGAATACACTCACGAGTGGGAAGTATTAGCAGTAAGGCAGAGAGTGTTTTCAGATGAGCTGCTAAAAATGTACCATTATGGCTTTAAAGATTATATCCAAGACGAATTAAAATTGCCTAAACCTAAAACTATTGAGGAGGCCAAACATGCAACCATAATTATTGAGCGAAAATGTAAATTGCACAAAACACAATGTTCCACCAAGTCTTCGAGACGGGGAGACGCGGGTGCGGGGAGACGCACAAAGGGGACGTGTGGGAGTACCCTCAAATTTTAGGGAAATTTAGGGGATACGGAGGGACGTCGAGGTATATATAATATAATTTTTAATTATATATATGTATATAATTTTGAAATTTTCATGTTCATATTCATTGTTCAATAATGAAAGCATATTAAATAGACTAATTAGTAATAGTAATACCAATACATTGAAATTTCAAATTTTGATCCATACATAAAATTTAAATTCATAATTGAATCAAATAATAACATATTGTAATTGAATCTTGGTCCGTCCTCATCATTCATGAATTGATACATAGTAACATACATCATTCATATGACATATTCATTATAATGTTCTAAATGCTAATTCATCAAGATTCAATACCATAAGATTCAATAATAAAATTCAATATGAAATATTCAAATACAATGTACATTGATCCATATCATTCATCATTCATCAATCATCATTCTATAATTTACATTGAATCATTGATTTAAAAATTAAATGGAAAATTGAAAATTCTGAATTCATCATTCATCATTCTAGTCTTCTAGATTCTAAATTGAACACTAAATTAAAATTTTCAATTTATATAACTCAAAGTTTCAAACTCAAAAATAGTTAAGAGTGAAGAGTCGGTCATCAATATCTAGTGTCACAATTAATTTTCATTTTTATTTTTTATTTTTATTTTTGTTTATAAAGGGCATTTAGACAAAAATGAAGGGGGGACGCCCAGAAGAACCCCATTTTCGAGGGGACGCCCAGAAGAACCCCATTTTTTGGGGGGACGCCCAGAAGTACCCCTTTCGGGGAGTCGAGTCTCCCGCACTGGGGAAACGCACCCCCTTGCGTCTCCCCGAGTCTCCCCAAAAGGGGGACGTGGGGAAACGCACCCCCGAGAGTCTCCCCGTCCCAGGTGCGTGGGGTGCGAGGGGTGCGCGCACCCCACCCTGGGGGACGCGTCCCCGTGGAACACTGATTTTACCAAAGATAAGTATACTGTTCTTTGTTGCCTCTTTCATATTTGACTTCCTCCACACATCGAGATTTGTTTTTATTGCATACTCATAAACCATTCTTTATATTTTCCTTGGTTAAAAAAAAAAATTGCAGAATACACAAGGATTATGGAGGAAACTTCAAAGAAAGACTTGATGAAAGAAGCTTTGTTGCAAAGGAAGCCCTTCAGAGAAGATGATATTCTACAAGGTTTGGTAAAGAACAAAGGTATGTCCTAGACTACAAGATTTGTTGCAAGATTTTCTTCATACAAAAAGGTATGATCATGCTTCATTTGAAAATTGCTTTATATTAATAACTCTCTTATGGCAAGGGGTTTGAATCATAAAGATTCTTGTTAGGGTGATTAATCATTAGATTGAATCTACCCTTATCATACTATCTATTACCATTTTGTTCATTTTGGTGAAGCCCTAACCTTTAGGGTTCACTGTAAAACCCTAACTGTTCAATGCTTAGGGCATATGATTAAACCTTAAGTCTTCTTAAGGTTTATTGATAAAGTTTAGATCTCATAACAAATTCTACTCCCTTGATGTTTAGGGTAAAACCCTAGCTTTTTAGGGTTTGTTGTTGATGTCTAGAAACCCTATATTTTTAGGGTTTGGTCAATTAGGGTTTATGGCAAAACCCTTGTAATAATTAAAGTAAGGTCCTAGGAATCAAGCCCTAGGTGTATGTACATCCATATGATCAAAACCCTAGCTTGGTCAAAATTGTTGTATATCTGATAATGTTTGTATCTAGGGTTTACGATAAAAACCCTAGTAAGATATTGATATAAGTTTCTAGAGAATAATAATGAAACCCTAGATATGAAATGCTAGAATGCTAACTTGATTGTTGATATCCTTTTGTTGATGAAATCTAGGGTTTGTAACAAAAACCTTAGCAATACTTGGCATAAAATTCTAGGGCATAATATTGAAGATGTAAAGTGCTATGATTGGATTGCTAACTTGATCTAGTTGCTGATATCTAAGATGGAATCTAGGGTTTGCGACAAAATGTTGATTTTTGGTAGCATCGGATGTGCTCTAAGTCTCAAATTTTTCCAGGAGGCTGGGGCACATGTATTCCAAAGAACCCAGAAAGCGTTTTGGGAAATTCTACCCAGAAACAATTTTATTAGAATAATTAATAATTTTTAATGGGACCCTAAGTCTAAACTTCGGAAAATAAAATAATTAAAGGGTATTAATATAAACTGTGGGTGTAACTTCTAGAAGAAGATGAGGATCAAACATAAAATGATCTTAGACATTGATTAGCTTCTAATCTGGGCCGTTGAATGTCAACGAGGAGATTATTTAAGGAGGCTTGAGTGTCATTTGGAAAGACACACAGAGGGAGTTTAGAAGTTAGATTTTTTGAAGCAGAGCAACTGGCGGGAGAATTTCGAGAGTGAGCTTGTGCAGAGAGGGGCAAAGGAAGTTTGGTTGGAGGATCTTCTTCGGAGCCAAGAATACTCAGTAGAGAGGTATAGAGACACACAAAGGAGGCAGTGCAGAAGGCAGAGAGGGTGACGCAGAGCTAGGAAGGGCTCACGCAGGCCCCACCAAAGCACCACAACAACTTCTAGCGCAGAGGTTCGAATTTACTGAAGGAGTTGATGTTTCTGAGCCGGGAGGGCTGGAAAAAGGCTTTTGAAGGCAGATCGATTCTCAGTTGTGCTGACACAGTGACTTAGAGGCTAACACATGGCCCACACAGGGGCAACACAGAAGTAGTTGGGGAACTTGCAGTTCAACTGCCGGATCAGCCGGGACTTGCAGTGTAGAGTGAGGTAATCTCACCAGTTTCTTTTGCCAAGTGATTTTCTCTATAATTGGATTGCCAGGAGGGCATCCAATAGTTGTATTTAGAAATACTTCAGCTTAATAATAAAAACCCTAAGATTTGCTGCACTGGTTTTCCCACATTGGGTTTTTCCGGGGACATTTGTCCAAAAAATATTGTGTCACGTGTGTTGCATCTTTCTCTATTGTTTTGTTCTTGTTTTGGGCATATTATTTAATTGATGTAGGCTGCAATGTGTTAGCTTCGATATTTGCTATAGGAAGCAGTAAATAATTTGTTTAAGTAATTAACAAATAGGAGAAGTTTAATTAGTTGTTGCAGTATGGATTCCAGTTCATGGAATTTTCACACAGAAACCTTAGTAAATTGTTGAAATCCAGAATATAGAACCTTGTTAAATTTGAACCTAACTAGGTTTAGGTATTTGATGTTTAAAGCTTGATTATTTTGATGCTTCCATTGTAATGACATGATTTTGATATAATTGACTTCATGATTTTGTATATTTGGTTGTATTTGCCGTTGAAGATTTGCAAGCACATAATTTTCAAGATGTTGAAGATGACTTGATAATAATGATAAGCATGATGAATAAAGAGAACGCTGATGACATAAAAGATGAATAGATGGATGACCTTGTTGCCATGAAAAAGAATGATGTTCCTGAAGTTTTGAAACTTTGAAGTTTCTCCAATGCTATGAAGTTGTTGGTCTTCCTAGGTTAAGAGGGAGCTTGGATGAAAGGAAGTGTATATCTCCCTAGTTGAGAGGGAGGGCATATTGTGACAACTAAGACCTTGAAGAAAGAATAAAGATCATTGCTGAAACATTACAGATATATATTTGTGAGCGGCAAAGTTGTAAACAAGACTTTGTTGTTCTGAAAGAAGTGCTAAAGTTGAGTTTGGTGCTGCTGTAGAAGTTAAAGAAGAAAGATTCCAACGAAGATGTGTTTAGATAAGATAATAATGATATAAGCAACATCAATATATTTGTGAACCTCGAAGGTTTGAATTAACTTATATATATTGAAAGTTTATTACTAATTGGGGTTGTAATTGTGCAGGATCTCTCCATAAGAAGGATGAACATTTTTGGAAGCATGCTTGGATTGGTGGATATATCTGATTTAAAGTATAGGGAGAGATGAAGCATCTTGGGGCGACAAGTTGCTTGGGAGGACATCTGGCCATCTTGTGATGATGTCTAGATCCTAAAGTAGGGTGGGTATCATTGGTCTTGTGGAGCTCCGACATATGTTACCTAGATCCCTAGGTTGGTGTTAGAGCTGAAGCCTGATGGTACCTATAGTGGATGAAGCTTGAAACACACCTTAGTCCCACCTGATTAGATACTCTGGTCAAGTATCTAATATGTAGCACTGCATGTGTTGTAACTCTTCGTTGAAACATCTCATTTTGAGTTCATCCATTTACCTATGTATATATGTAATTATGAATGCCTCCCTAGTTAAGAGGGAGTGTCAAAGAATGTAACTAGTGTTTGTTTTCATAGTTGTATTTGAGTCATGATGTAATATATTTGTCAAAAGAAAGAAAAAGAATTTTATTTTACAAAAGAAAGATTATTTATTGGCATGGGTTTCATGCTTTATTATTTTATTTATAGGTCAAAGCCTTCATTGTAGGCTTTTAGGGTTTATGTCATGAGTCCTAGTCCATGTCATCATGTAATAGATCCTTATTGGGCTTTATTTGTCAAGAAAGAAAAACATTTTGATATAAATTGAGTCAAATAGACCTCCTCCATCAAGTCGGCCTCAAAGAAGACAAGTCGGCCTCATTAAGGACAAGTCAGCCTCAAAGGTTGCTAGAAACTACTATATATAGGCAACAACTTAACCTCATTTGAAGCACAAGACAAGCAAGTTCGATCTATAGTTGCAAAAGGAGAGAGAAATATGTAAGAAGGAGAAGGACACTTGTCAAGCAATAAGAAGCCAAATTGCTCTCTTTCTGCCACACGTGCGAATTTCTGGGTAGTTGCAAGACAGTTGAAATTTCAGATTTGCAGTAGGGCCGAAATTTTGGGAGCTGGAGGGCTGAAATTCTGTGTTGTAGTTGTATTGAAGTTGTTTGACTAGAAGAGACTATTGAAATTTGAAAGGCTGACTTGGTGGAGTGAGGAAAATATTTTAGTCTGGTCTAACGTCTTGGATTGTCTCAATTGATTTGAATATACTAGTGGAAGAGTTTGACTAGGTTTTCCCCTCCATAGGGGTTTTAGCTGTAGCTGAGTGCTTACATCTGGTGTCATTGATCTTCACGTTTTTAATTTGATTATTGCTTGATGAGAAGAAGATAAAAGAACATAAAGAAAGTTAATAAGAATACAAGAACATCACAAGTAATTGTCAACATAAGGAAATCTTTCTGCCTTTCTGATTTTCTAACACAGCTGGGCACATAAGGGTGTTGGTTGATTTCTGAGTCAAGGGAAGGATTTTCCCTCTTCTATGTAATTTTATGAATTTGCTATTGTTGAAGAAAAACAAAGAGAACACACAAGTTGCAAGTTTTCCTTAGTTGGGGTTTGTTGGGTAAATTTTTGGTGTATTATTTTATTGTGTGATTGTGTCTTGAAGAAATTATTTTCCATTGCTATTGTTCTGTTAGAATACTCAACATATTTAGTAAATGTGTTTGGAAGCTCAGTTTTTAGTTTGTTCGTCTCATAATATTTATTAAATTATTCGCTGAGTATTAAAGAGTAACACAAAAGCATTTGAAGCACAATTTAAAAAAACAATTTTTTTTGAGTGGGGCAACCTAATATTCAAGCCTATGACCCTACTACTGCTATGCAATTCATTGTAATGTTAAATTCTTAAAGTAAAATTGACATTACTTAGATGTCACTTTTACTTAACATTGCCTTGAAATGACTTGGAATATTTGAGAGTGGTTCCGACCTCATTGGATTTCATATGGAGAAAGTAGAATTTTAAATCTCATTCAAAATGCAACAAACTTAACAAATTTTTCAGGATTTCGGGATTGGGGGGATTGCAACATTTACATTGGATTTTGTCATGTACGAGGGTATGGAACTAGTATTTAACCAAGAGCACCAAGCCCTCTATGTACCTTGATTTTAGTGCCATTGGTTGTCAAACTCCTCTATCATGACCCTACTAAAAATGTACCCGTCACTCAAACAAAATCTTGACTCGACATGCTATGTTTTTTCTATCTTATTTTAATGCTTAGAGGGTGATATTGATGACAAAGATCCCAATATATGTATGTTTCTTTTTTCAATTTAATTAATTTATTTAAATTCGAATATTTTATATGTTTTTGGCAACCATTTTTTTTACCAGTTCCGGTCCAGTTCCGATTGGTTCCCTGTCTAGAGGGTTTTCTAGTTCGATCACTGGTTCGGTTTTGTTAACATCGGATAAAAAATGTGATAGAATGCATCCCTGGCAAAATAAAAGCCAGCCTTTTGAATGAGTAAAGTGTCTCGGTGAGGTGAAATTGAGAAATCTAGAAATGCAAGCATTGCTTATACTGTGAAATTAATCACAAAAACATGAAGGAAACTTGGAAAGTGCGAAAGTGTGCATTGCACATACATAATCTTTTTCTACATTTATGATGCACGTATTATTACATTTTCAATTTTTCTAGGGCTTTCAGGCGTCTTGTGGTGAAATTTTGCAGTTTAAGCGCATGGTGTCGAGTCCTTGTGAATCCATCTATTCTAAAGCATGGAAAACACTCTTATATCCATAGGGCAGCCATACCTTTGTCTTAAAGGCCTGGATCATACTACTTTATTATTATTCTTATGTTAGGGATTGAACCTCTCTTGCAGTAGTTTTAGTCACAATATCTTGGAGTTTAACTAATGCTAGGTTGTAGTGACACCAGTAGGATAGTAAAACATATAATAGTAATAGGGCATTGACAATAAAAGCTGGTCTGGATTGTACTACTTTATTATTATCGCTATGTTAAGCATTAAACCTCTCTTACACAACATTTAGTCACAATATCATGGAGTTTAACTAATGTTAGGTTCTGTTGACAACACTAGAGTAGTAAGATTGACAATAGTGATAGGGCATTGATAGAGATTGCAAGACAATAAAATCCTACAATGACGAGAACCATAGGAAATTTCAAAATATGGTTTTATTAATGTTGAACTTATTGTGATATTATCAAAATTATCATAATAATATCCCCAAAATCAACCTTGGGGATTATATCACTAGTATATATTGTGATTAGTGTTTTAAAAGCTGGCCGGCTCGGAACCGGCTCTGCCGAGTTGGTCCGAGCCGGTAAAAAATTTTGCGACTCTTCGGTCGGCCGAGTTAAGACTGACCCAACCGAGTCATGGCATGACTCGGCCGGGTCAGTCTTAACTC
>APFE031357865.1:135576-177033 GCA_000404065.3 Pinus taeda
TTAAAGCCTCTCAGCTTCTCGACAAACTCTATCCATTAACAATTTGAAAAATTATTTCTAATGTCAGAGTGATGATGGTTCTTAGAGTGGTATATAGTCTCTCCTCTACTAAATCCCCCTCCTATGGCTTAATATAGTTCTAATATAAATGGAACAAGGTATTTTTCTTTTGTTGTTATAGGATCCTAAGTTTTCATGTACAGTGGTGAATGTTGCAGCAGAGGAAAATTGATATTTTTTTCAAGGTTGAAGAAAGGAAAATTAAAAAATGCACCCCTACCTTGCTCAACACACCATATCCTTAAGAAAATTCTTAGCCAATTCAACCACTACCCTTACTGAAATTTAAACTATACATTACAAAGCTCCTTTTTATGATAATAAAAATGCTTTCTTGAATACTTATACCAAGTGTTGGAGAGGAGAAATTTCATTTACATTTCCTTTGATGATTCTTCCTTGTTTCTTGAGACTTGATGGTTTTTCCGAGAAAAATTGGGCTTCTTGTAGCACTCTGACAACTTCCTGTAGCTATTGTCTGTAGAATCTTGTAGCTTCATGTAGCAGCTTGTTTTGAAAATGTTTTGGATGGGTCGACCTCCTATAGCACTCGCGGGGCCTCCTTGGTGTTTAAATTAGACTTTAATACAAAAATAGACTTGGAGGGGCCTCACTTAAGTGGTCATTTTTCGAGGTTAAGGGCTTAATGCGCTAAGTGAGATGGATACCACCTACAACATCATACTCCACTAAGTCAGCAGATGCGTCCTAAACCCCCTATGAATCCCGAATCCAGCGAATCTGACACGATTCGATCTGGATTCGTGTCCAAATCATATGACACGTCGTGTCTGTTTCCGACACGTCGATTCTGAGGTTGTGTCACGATTTTCAAAAGCGTGTTGTGATTTTGGGACACGTGTCCTATTTCCAGGACTCGCTAAGCTCAGTGCGGGAAAAAAAAGGGCGTGTTTGCTCATTAATATTTTCATTTGGCAAGTGATTTGTGTTGTTGCAGCAAGGAGTAGAATATTTTGGTAGCTTCATGATCAAGTCTAGGCCCTAGTATTGATATGCTATTCATGGTAATGTTAAATTCTTAATCTTAATTTTCATCCTTTTACTTAAATTTTTAACATTACCATGAAATGACTCAGAATGTTTGAGAGTGGTTCCGGCCTCATTGGATTTCATATGGAGAAAGTAGAATTTTAGATTCCATTCAAAATCCAGCAAACTTATCAGTTTTTCAGGATTTCAGGATTGGGGGATTGCAATGTTTCCATTAAATTTTGTCATGTATTAGGGTATGGAACTCGTATTTAATCAAGAGCACCAATCCCTCTATGTACCTTGATGTTAGTGACATTGGTTGTCGAACTCCTCTGGGATTCGCTCCCAAATAGGGAACTTTTGAAAATGTCGCTCCCGCTCCCGTTTTCACTCTCGCTCCACTTTCACTCCCGCTCCCAAGTAACACTGAGCCAGATGATGTTAGCAACTCTAGCAGTAGCCAGTAGTACTGGTCACAAATTTTTGTTGTAGAGGCCATTTATAACCTCCTTGGTTATGTGTTTTTGTTTTGATCTCTATATCATCACCGTGTATATATTAGACAGTGCACTGGGTGCCATTTTGATATAATGGATATATTCATGAGCCTACTTTGGTCATATGTTGTCTTCTATCTATGTTCTAATGCTGTGTGTTTGGAAACATGAATGAAAATCTTTAAAATTATGTGTTTTTATAAAAAATAAATATTTAATGTATTTTTTACAACGGCCGAGTCATTGAAATTGAGCCGGCCGAGTCGATACTGAGTCGAAGTCGGAGTCGGAGTCGACCCTTGGCGGAGTCAGAGTCGGAGTTTTAAAACATTGATTGCGATAAATTGCCCTTTTGAAATTGTTGTGATAATTTCAATTTATCACGATTAATTTATTTTAACTATCGTGATAATTTGGAATTCATTGCTTTGTCTCTGTCATTATCACATGATAAGAAGGTTCCTAGTCATATAACTCTTATTTTTTCAAAGTGGGTCTCAAGGGATTGAGCTTTGAGGAAACTGTAACTATTTTCCACCAACCGAACAAGGGGAAATCTGTTGTTTTCCTTTCCCATAATTCATCTCATGAGATATATGCCCTAGTAGTTAATGGTAATATTATTTTTTTAAAGTAAAAGGATGATTTTTTTTTTTTTTTTTTTTTTTTTTAACATTAAGATTACTTGTTTTAGGATTCTTGAGAGTAGTTCCAACCTCACTGGATTTAATATGGAGAAAGTAGAATTTTAGATCCCATTCAAAATCAGCAGACTAAACAATCTTCAGGGTTGGTAGGATTGCAACGCTTATGGAACTGACATTAAATCCAGAGCACCAAGCCCTCTATGTACTTCAATGTTGGTGGCATTGATTGTTGAACTCCTCTATCATGATCCTAGCAAAAATGTACCCTTCACTCAAGCAAAATCACTGATTAGGCATGTTAAACTTTTTCTATCTTATGTTGATGCTTAGAGGGGGATATTGATGTGGAGGATCCCAATATAGGCAATGATCTTGAAGTTATGTAGCTATTCATTGTAGCATAATTAGTTTTTGGACTCTAGAGGCCATTTAGAGCCTCTTTGTTGATGTATTTTGATTCAAACATGGATTGCACTCGGTGCTATTTTGGTGATATGCACCCTTGCTATATACATGAGAAACTTAGCATATTTATGTATAATGGTCTGGATTCATATGGATGCACATGAAATATATATTCTTTTCAAAATTTGAATCTTTTATGTATTTTTTGGTCGACCAATCTTTTAGTTTGATTTGGATAACATTGTTGATGTTGTGACCATTTTCTATCAAGCAAACAAGGGGAAACCATTGCTTTAATTGCCATGATTCATCTCATGAGATACATTTATTTTTGGTTTGATGTGATTTTGTATCATCCTGTCAGATCTTATGACTCGGCAAATATCATATCGATATCCAATGTACCACTTGACATCTAATACTCTTATATATCAATTTTATTTTCATATTTATGTAAAAATGCATTTATCTGATGTTGATGTTGCTTTAGAAGTTTAAAAATCGGAAAAAAATGATTATTTTTGTATTTTTTTTGTTAAGTTTCTTGATAATTTCCAATATTTTCACCGATATTGCTGATAATTTAAATTTTAAACCCCTGGCGATAAAGTGCCAACAACAATAAATGTAACATTGATTTTTATCATCCAAGTTTTCCATTTATGGATGAGCTTTATTTGGAAAAGCCCTGTGTAAAAGCTCTGCATGTCACTTGTGGATTCAGATACCAATTTTGGTAATCTGTATACTTTTATACCTATTATACAATAATAAATATAGAGTAAACAAATTGTATAGATGGTGAACATTAATCTATCTTTTGCTTGTGATGTTGTCTTCTTCTTTTCGAGTGTTCATTGCTTTTTAGCATTTCAGTTGTGAGCACACGTCACTTGTTTATTGGAGTTATACTGTGAACTAGGTCTTCATAATTGATCGTGGTACAGGTATGAGAGATTTATGATGGATCTAACACTTCAGTTATGGCGTTTGGATGAATGGCCTTGTTATGAAATGCTTAGGAAGATGGATGTATGCAATTCTATGGATGATCTCTGTGTACTCCAATCCTATGACAGACTCACAGTTCAAACACCATGAAAAATTAAAACCATGCAAAAATGCAAAATTATTCTTTAAAACCTAAACTACAACCCTAACATATAGGCACACGCTGGAAGGTTGGAGGCAGTATATTGCACAATATAGCTTGTTTATATATTGTGTATTGTAATGGCTACCTTTTGGTGCTATAAGCTATGGCCACATAGCATGAACTCATGTCAGAATTGAGGCATGAATTGATTGGAGTCTACAGCACTGTGCCAAAGGTGGTCTTAAGTGGTGTGTACTTGTCATTTGATGGGTTGTATGGTGACACTGAGAACTTCATGTTATAACTTATGTCAGGTAGCTGCCATTTGTTTAATGTATGAAGTATGAATTGGTAAATTTCAGCCCATCGAACATAAAGTCCCAGGCCACAGATCTTCATATAATACCCAAATCATTTGACAAGGCAAGGTGATAGCAGCTGTCCTCTTCGGGCCCCAGTCAATTCGGATCTTAATGACAACGTGACGGGTGTCTTCTAAGGCTAATGAGGTCCCTTATACTTTTAAAATCTTTCATTAATTATTGTAAATGCATGTTAGTGACCTGGGCATCTGCAGCTTATTTTATTCACCTCACATTAGCTTGGGCTGTAATACAAACACCCTTTCTTTTCCATCCCAAAGTACTGCATGGACACTTTTTACTGGTGTAGTTTGTACTCACAATTTACAAATGCTTGCTTCCATCTCAGAATGTGATTGTTTCTAAACAATCATTTTATGGATACTTTTGAATGTTTCAAGCAAAGGTACAACATAGGCTGTGAAACTTACAAATAATTTCTTGTTGCAAGAACCATTGCCAGGTTTTCAATCTTTGTTATAGCATTTCTGTTTTCAATCTTGCTGAAACTGACCGGAGTTAAAGAATTTCAACTTTTGCAGACTTTATTATGTGTCAATGCTCATTGGGAACCCACCAAAGCCCTATCACCTTGATGTTGACACAGGGAGTGATTTGACTTGGATCCAGTGTGATGCTCCTTGCAGAAGTTGTGCCAAGGTAAAATTCCTGAAGTTATGATTTGGAGTTCTACTGTATATTTTTGTATATTTATGTGATTTAGTGGCATGCCTTGAGCTGTAGATTTAAGTGATAATGGAAATACAATTTTGTAGCAGCATCTGGCCTCATCAGTTCTTCCACCTTTCTGAATTCTTCCGACTTTGTCTGTCTTCAAACCTGGAGAAGCTTGCACCTCCAAGCAGACCAGGTTGTAGCATATGGAATCCAGATAATGAAAATGCATATATTTTAGAGAGGACCTGGGTTTGACTTGTGGCATTCTAGTTTGAAACTTGTAACAAAAGACTATTATCTTTTGGTTGTAAAGATTGCTGCAGACTAAAGAGTGAGACTTGGTAGTAGGTGAAAAATAAGTGATGTATCGTATTTGCATTTGTAATTTTTATTTTAGGAGACACTTGTACATCTCACGTACCACTAAACCTAACTTGCCTAGCAAGCATAAATTCCTTTCCTAACTGATCATAAATACTTGCAACCTACCAATTTTTGTTCACACACACAAAATGTTTCAGCTGCGGCAATTCCTCTTGCATTTTATTTCTTACGAGTGTTTTATTTCTGTTCTCCTTGTGCACATATCACTAAGTGGGATCTTTTATCCAGGGACCACACGCTCTGTACAAACCCAAGAAAAGCCAACTTGTATCCTGCATGGCGCCTATGTGTGTGAATGTGCAAGCAGGTCACAGCCATGAATGCACAAGTACCTCTGAACAGTGTGACTATGAGATAGAGTATGCTGATCTGGGATCCTCTATGGGAGTTCTTGCGAGAGACAATATTAGAGTGTTACTGACAAATGGCTCTATAGCTCGAACAAATTTTGTGTTTGGGTAGGCCTATGAATCTGTAATACTCTTTTCAAACTCTAATGAAGCAATGTTTTTGTAATGTCTCAGCAATGGATGATCTCTTGATGATAAATATGTGGCTGCTTATTTTGGCACAGATGTGCATATGACCAGCAGGGTTCTCTTGCAGTTTCACCTGCAGTGACAGATGGAGTATTGGGCCTTAGCAGTGCTCAGGTTAGTTTGCCATCACAATTAGCAAGTCAAGGTCTGACTAAGAATGTGATTGGTCATTGTATTGCTGGAGATGAAAGAGATGAAAGAAGTGGGGGTTATATGTTCTTTGGCAATGATCTTGTACCTGTGTGGGGAATGACATGGGTTCCCATGCTTGGCAAGCCTGCAATGTATGTCAAACAATCTTACAGCTCAGTTATTTATTTTAATTAAGTAGGCGGATTTTTTTTTTAATTAAGTCTCTTGGTCTTTTCTAATTGCTACCAGGAAATTATATTCCGTGGGCAGTGCAAATATGAAACTTGGAAACAGGCCGCTTGTTTCTAATGGCCTAAAAAACAAATTAGGAGGGGTGGTTTTTGATAGTGGTAGCTCCTTTACATATCTCACACAGACAGCTTACTTCGCATTTGTCTCAGCAGTAAGTATTACTACTTCAGAGAGCTTGATGCATTGAGAATGGACTTAGTCTGTCCTTGCTTAAAATATACTTCTCTTATAATGTGAGAGTGAACAGGTTAAAGAGAACCTTTTTGGAGGAGGGCTAGTACAGGATTTGTCAGATAAAACTTTACCGCTGTGTTGGCAGGCAAGACATCCTATCAGGTATGAAAGTTTATTGAAAGTTTCATTTTGATTTTATCTATATGAAAGTTCCCAAAATTTTCTCCTTGCTTTCTGGCAAGGCAATTCATCTACAAAATCAAGTCAGGCTGATTTCATTTTATAATGCAATAGGTCTATAGCAGATGTGAAACCTTTCTTCAAACCATTGACTCTGGATTTTGGGGGCAACCCATGGCTTATTAAGACCAAACAGTTTGACATTCCCCCAGAAGGTTACTTGGTCATCAGTGTAAGCATGCATCAACCTCAATAAATATCATATCTACTTCTCTAGTTAGAATGCTTTCTTTGCATCCAAAGCTAGAAGGCCACCATGCAAAGGTATATTATTAAGACTTCTAATACTTGCAGTTATTTTCTTCTTTTAACAGTCTCATGGTAATGTTTGTCTGGGAATCCTCAATGGCAGTGAAGTGAACGATGGTGCCACAAATATAATTGGAGGTAAACGAAGTGCCATAATGAATCTCCTGATTACTAACAATGAAATTCTTTTTAAAGTTTTCTTTTCTTTTCCATGCACATCTTATACTATAGAATTCTTTGGTTGCTTTGGAGGCTTTATTTTAAGTCAGTGATGTTGACTATGCAACATATAAATGATAGCAATAAATTTGAGGGTGGATCCTCAGTCCATTATTCTATGGTTAATAATACTTCTTTTTGTCCTCATAGTGAATTTGCAATGTTTTTATTGCAGACATTTCTTTGCAAGGACACCTTATTGTTTATGACAATGTCAAGAACCAGATTGGCTGGGTCCATGCAGATTGCCACAAGCCACCTAAGATGATGAAGGCCTTCCCCTTTTTTAAGTAAAACAATGCAGCAGGAACTGGTTCATGCTTTGTAATGAGCGATGCAAAATTTTGAACATTTTGTCAAATATACAGAAGACAGTTGTTAATGTGCAAATCATATTATTAGTGTTGGTTATAGCTTATATGCACATTATTTACAGCCACATTTTCTCATATTTGGGGATCTGTCGAGCTATCAACGAGTCCTTTCACATATTTAAGTGAAATCACTATTTTAATATGTTTGTATTGTATATATTGCATCGATAGTAGAATATTATCATATACAGTTTGGAATATGGAGTCTTGTTTATTGTCAATTTTGAAGAACATATCTTGTATCTTGGCAGTTTGGACTAGTTAGATTTTCCATTGTTTACAAGATTTGGACTAGCTGGGCTAGCTTGACAATGTGACATCCTACATTCTGAGATCTTTTTAAGATAATGCTAATGTTTTGTAGGTGCAAATTCCCTATGAGACGAAGATGTTGATAACCAGGCAGCGGTGTTGGATTGTTAATTTCAAGATGTAGTGATAATGTTGCTTGTTATACTCTTAATCTCTTTGAAAACAACATTATGTGGCTCTTCTCAGTAGGTGTTAGGGAGCATTTTGAGCAGCTCCAGATAATGAAAACGCAATACCGAAAAACTATCTTGCTTGTAATTTCTAACAACACAAATTAGTAAACAGAACAATTCTTGTTAAGTAACTTCTAACTCCCTGATTTAATCCTTTCAGCGAGGGCCAGGACTTAAACTCACGTAGGGTTCAAAGTTGTCAAGCTTTGGAGATTTATTATGAACCATTTCCATTAGAGCCACTATTAGTGCACCTAATCTGTGCTTGATCACACATCCTCATGTCTAGGTGAGAGGGTGTGGACCATGTCCATGCAGGTTTTTGTATGGCCACCTCACATTCTTGTAAATGCACATGTTTGAAAAACCATCTTATAGCAATAGACAAATTCTCTTTCAATATGCTTTTTTGTCTCAACCAATTTGTGCTCAACAATCTTCTTGGTAGATTTTTAGAGGTCAAAGCTTTGAAAAGGCCTTTGCTGGCCTAGACCTTGATTCAATTAAGTACAATTTGGTTCACAATTGGCCTTCTCGAGCTTGGTAATCTTTGCCAATGTTAAATTTTTAACCCCAACACCTGGTTAATTACTCCTTAGTAGATTAGATATTATGAATAATAACACGGCTGAGATTTTAACACAAATAAAATAAACAATGTAAGAAAAATTAAACTCCAATCTCACTATAGCACACACAATATTTGTTCCCTTCAAATTAGTCCATTCATTAAATTCAGAACTTACAAGAGCTCCTTAATTGGGAAAGTGACCCACCGAAGAAAATATATACAACAATAAACCTGGAACTGATCTAATTGATAAAAACCTCAATTTGTCCTTTGATCTTGCTTGTCTGATCTGGATCTCCCTTGTGCCCCTTGCACTTACCTCAAACCCCACACACTTTAATGGAAACCCATCTCCACCTAATCACTGAGATGTCCTTCTCTCAATGTCTTGTGCTCAGTAGATGTTTTGTATATTTTCACCCTTAGCCTAGTCTTCCTTTTAATGGTTTGAATTATTGATTGAATCCACAACCCTAATCTCCAAAGTGATTGACGGGTGATATTAGATCTCAACATCTCTTGAGATCAATGGTTGAAATTCATCTAATTCACTAATGCAAATAACCTTTGCATTTTATTAGATTAACTCACTTCATCTTATAAAAGTCAATTACTATAATACTTAAAGTAATTGTTAAGGTTAAAGGTCAATTAGATGACTTCCACATGCCTAGACACTTAGGGCTGTGCCGAAGTACCTGCGCGAGCTACAAACATCAACACTCCCTCTTAGTGAGGAAGGTACTTCCGAAAGAGCTACTTGGAACTGCCCATCCCTCTAGTCTTGGCACAATGTCTCATGCATCATCCTTCATCATGGATTTCATCTAAGCCTCGTGGTCTATAGCCTCTTCGATGACGCTACTCATCTGTGCCATGGAGTTTGAAAACTTCTGTGGACGCCTACCTCCTTGAATGTGCTTGCAGCAGCCTCCACATGCTCTTGAGCATCCCTGAATGTCTGCTCAAACCACTTGGGTCTCCTGACAGAAGTGGAAGAAGCTATTGACTCCTCCCTACCTAAAGGTTGACTCCTTGAATTGGAAGCCTCTGCATGCTGCGCTACTTCGGTGCCTCCTACTTCTAGCCCTCTGTTACTATTGGTGGGAACTAGACTTCTTGGATGCCAAATTCTCCTTGAACCTAACATTCCTACTCACAACTGACTTCCTCTGTGCTTGCATGAAGATCCTATAAGCCTTTGAGGTCTCACTATACCCAAGAAAAATCCCTTTTATCTTGAAGGTTCCAACTTCACCCTCTTCTTCGCAGGAACATGGATGTATATTGGACAATCAAAGATGCACAAGTGCCCTATCTTTGGCTTCGCCCCTGTGAATGCCTCCTCAGGAGTCTTGTTCCCCAATATCCTATGAGGACTCTTGTTCTATGCATAAACAAATGTGTTGCACACCTCTGCCCAAAGAAATATAGGCAACTCCTGGTGATGTAGCACAACCTTGGTAGAATCGATGATGGATTGAGTCTTTTTCTCCATAATCTCATTCTGTTGAGGGTTGTATGAGACTGTCATCTTCCTCTTGATCCATGCCCCCTTGTAGAAATCCTTGAAGTCATTGGGGTTGTACTCTCCCTCATTGTCTAACCTTAAGAATTTGATCTTCTTGCCTGTCTGGTTCTCCAGTTGGGCCTTAAATTCCCTAAATCAAATAGAGACCTCATTCTTGATCTTCATGAAGAAGATCTAGGTTTTCCTAGAGTAGTCATTAGTGAACATGACCTAGTATTGTGCTCCTTGTACTGATGCCACTAACATCGGTCCACATACATCTGAGTGAATGAGATCCAAGATCCCCTTGGAACTACTCTTGTTGCTCGAAGAAGTGGCCTTCGCATTTTTACCAAGTGCATACCCTTTGCACACGCCCTGTGCTCAATGTTGAAATATGGGAGATTAGTGACAATCTCCCTTTGGATTGACAATGGCTTGTAGTGCAAGTGTCCCATCCTCCCGTGCCATAGCTCATATAGGTTGTCACTGTCATGTACCAACGCCCAAACTTGTTTGGTCGTCAACCTATATAAGTTGCTTTATCTAACCCCGATGGCCACTACTGTGTTTAGGGTAGACTCCTCTGGACGAATGAGCACTTGCCCTGAACTTGACCTCATATCCTTTGTCGTCGATCATTGACACTGAGGATAAGTTATTCTTTGGTCCTGGTACAAATAGCATGCCCTTGGCTTCCAACATCCCACCTGACTTTAGCTAGAACTTAATGGTTCCAACCCCCTTCACTACACAACTGGCATCATTACCAAGCACCACAGAGAAATTTGAGTCACTATTTGTGAGATTGCTAAATAGCTCTTGTGCCTCTGTCATATGATGTGATGCACCACTATCCACGTACTTAATCCTTGTGATGGTGCTTGTAGATAGACAAGAGACAAATGAGAAGACATTCTCAAAGTTTGCTGCAAACTCATCAAGTTGAACCTCCGCTGATGTTGTTGTCCGTTCTGACCTCCCCTTCCCATTCTTCTCTGGACACTGTTATGCATAATACCCATTCTTGTAGCAAATGGAGCACTTGAGCTTGGTCAAGTCCTTTTTGGTTGAGAGGTTGCCCCCTCACTGTGACATTTGGAACCCTTTCCTTTGCCTTTCTTGGCCATGATGACGAGGGCCAGGTTCTTCTCTTCATGTCCCTGCTTGTTGGCTTTAGACTCCTCCTGAGTTTCTTCTGGATGCAGTCATCCCAAAGCCTCTCCCACTTGGGAAAGTGTCCCCGAGTGCAGATCTCCTTGATAAATAATTCCCATGACTTGGGAAAACCATTTAGTGCCACATTTACAAGCTCTGTGTCCTCCACTCTCTCCCCAATGGCTGCAAGCTAATCCTATGTCTGGGTAATCCTTTTGAAGTAACTGGTAACATTATTATACCTTGACATCTGGATGGATCTGAGCTTGTTTCTCAAGATCATCTTCCTATTAATGTTGTTACTCTGGAAGAGGTCCACTAGAGCCTTGAATATTTCCTTGGCCGACTTCTTTTATGCCAAGTGCAAGATCAAATGATCCTTCATGGCATCCAAGCTAACCCTTTGGGCTTTGGTGTCCTTCATATGAATAGCCTTATCTGCTGGATTTGTTGGTTTAGGAACAACCTTCTCTGCAAAGTTATGTTCCTCAAACAACAAGGTGACTATTGCCTTCTAGGGCAGGAAGTTAGACGCTCCATCCAATCGGTCCTCAAACCTCAAACTGCTTGCTGCCATATCTCCAATATTATAATTAGCCTTGTGTTAAGTCCCTCTAGCACCTACAAGAAATAAATGCTAGTTTATGGATCCACTAGGATCTTCTTGTGGATGTGTCTTGGTCCTTTGAAACACCCATGAAAAATATTTTTTGATCGGTATGGTCTTCTCTCCCTCTGATGGATGACCTTTGCCAATCACGCTAGCAAATTTGGCTAGATTCATTGACACAACTGTGACTACGACCTTTGTAGCAAAAAAATTCTAGTTGTACAGTCCACCCAGTCACTTTGCAATCATGTA
The DNA here is from genome assembly GCA_000404065.3 of Pinus taeda. NCBI lineage: Eukaryota > Viridiplantae > Streptophyta > Pinopsida > Pinales > Pinaceae > Pinus > Pinus taeda. The sequence continues at coordinate 147,464 of APFE031357865.1, forward strand.
CTACTGCCTCACTGTTGCCTTGTGCCCTTGTACATTCTGTACAATCCCTGTGCATTTCTAGCACTGTACAACTACACCTCTGCATTTTACAACCTGAAAATTGTCCCTAGCAGCACTTCCTTGTGGCTGCGGCCTAGTCTCGTCTCCTGTGGGTCCAGTCGTGACATCCTTGCTGGTGGTTGAAATCACTCTTATGTCTTGACACCCTCTGCAACTACCCTGTCTTCTGTCCTTGCACGTTGGTTTTTCTAATTGTGGCCGTTGCACTCAGTCCTCATGGCTATTGGTCTGTTGTATTGATGATTTGGCTGTTTACTAGTGGCTGGCCCTGCCTACGACAAATTTTTTTATATTATATTTTTTATTTCTACCTGCTGCTGCCCGCCACTACACAAAGTGTTGGTCACTTCACTTTTCAGTTGCCTTTTAATGTGTCCTAGCCCTCTCATCCCAATTTTTTTTGTTTGTTGCTGCCTTTGCATATGGCTTTGCAGTCCTACCTTGCTGCAATTTCTTTGTATGGCTCAATGTCACCTGCCCTAACTCGACACCTTTCAATTTTATTTATTTATTTATTTTTTGTGTTGCTACCTTGTATTGTTGCTAGGCAAACCTAGCCCATGCGACTCCTATACAATTCTAGCTCTTGTGTGTAGTACTTGGGAAATCGGTCTTGAGGGGCTAAGCTCTATTACCATGTTAAATTTCTAACCCCAATGCCTAGTTAATTACCCCTTTGCAGGTTAGATCTATTGAATCATAACACAATTAAGATTTCAACACAAATAAAATAAACAATAGAAGCAAAATTAAATGCCAATATCACGATCACATTCACACAAGATTTCTACCCTTCAGATTTGCTCTCCATTCATTAAATTCAGAACTTACATGGGCTCCTTTCCTGAGAAAATGGTCCACTGAGGAAAACACATACAACAATAAACTTGGAACTGGTCCAGCTGATCAAACCCTAGATCTGTTGCCTAATCTTGCTTGGCTGTCCTGGCTCTCCCTTGCTGCCCCTTGCACTTTCCTTGAACCCTGCACACTTGAATGGAAATCCTTCTCCACTCATCACTGAGATGTCTTTCTTCGAATGTCTTGTGCTCAATAGATGTTTTGTGTTTCTTCCACCTTAGCTTAGATTTCCTCTTATCAATTTGAGTTATTGACCAAATCCACAATCCTAATCTCCAAAGTGATTGCTGGTTGAGGTTAGATCTCAACATCACTTGAGATCAACGGTTGACATTCATTTAACTCACTAATGCAAATAACCTTTTCTTTTCGTTATATTAACTCACTTTATCTTATAAAGTCAATTACTTTAATACTTAAAGTAACTGCTAAGGTTAAGTGTCAATTACGTGACTTCCACATGCCTATACACTTAGGTGAGTGCGAAAGTATCTGTTCGAGCTACAAACATCCACAAGCAGCCTTTAGAACGTGATGTGGTTTCACTGCCCAAGTCTAGACTTGGGAGCTATTCATCATATGGATTGAATTTAAGCTTCTGATTCGGTTGCTTTACCTCTTTTTTAGAATGTTTGTCTCTCAACCAATTTGAGTGCAACAATCTTCTTAGTATCTTTTTTAGTGGTCAAAGCTTTGAGAAGGCCTTCGCTGGCCTAGCCTTTAATTTAATCAAATGCAATTTGGCTCACAATTGGGCTTCTTGAGTTTGGCAAACTTTTTCAACCTTTAGGAAGCGATAGAGTTTCATTGCCCAAGTCTAGACTCTAGAGCTATTCATCATATGGATTGGATTGAAGCTTCCAATTCAGTTGCTTTAACTCCTCTTCTTTGACAACTGTATGATGCTTAACTTTGGTGGGTTTAATTTGATCAAGTGCTGGTTCACAATTGGGCTTCTCGATAGAGTTTCATTGCCCAAGTCTAGAGTCTAGAGCTATTCATCATATGAATTGAATTGAAGCTTCTGATTCAGTTGCTTTGACTCTTCTTTAGTAACTGTAAGATGCCTACCGTTGATGGGTGCAATCTGCTTTCTATTGCCATGTAGAAATGTAGTGACTTGGATGATGCTGTCTCCCCACTAGGCAACCAATCTCATCCCTTCTTGGCCTTGGCAACTTAGTATAAATCACTTTGATGGAGTTCATGCAATTGGGGTTTTGAATATGCAATACATTAAGTTGAAAGAGGTTCTTACGAATGGACATTTTCTAGCCCCTACACTGTAAAAATAATATTATATGTCGTTGGTTCGAGAGAGTAGTTCTCTTAACAACCTTTGCCTCCATTACAATAAAAAAAGTAATTTATTTTTCTTTAAAATATGGTTCTACTGAACCTTTTTAATACTTTTTAATTGCCTTTTCGAAAGTTTGATCAAGTTAACTGCAATGTTTGGTGAGTTATGCTTTGTGAATTTGCTGGGGTCTTCCAAGCCACCCTTGGCCGAGAGGCCATTCCATGCAGTGAATTTTCCTTGTAGGGTTCTATTAAGGAGCGACCCCTTTTCATTATATGGAGTCCCAACTTTGTTAAAATCCCCACAAACTAGCAAATGGGCTTCAAGGAATACATTGACCATCTAGTTCCAAAAGGCATGTGTTTCTTCATTGTCATTCAAAGCATAGATATTGGCCATGCCTAAAATTTGCGCATCCAAATTCAACGGGTCGTCCATTGCTGAGTTGGGCTAGTGCCTCAACCCACAACCATTGACACAAGGTTAGATAAAATTAGGGTTGCAGTGCTTCTCGTGCCATTTGTTTGCTTATACATGAATACAAAAACATTTTTATTAGACAACATTCAAAACCCTTTTTAATAAACAACCAATAATCTTAATTTATTGTAAACAAAATATCCAAGCTCATAATCATATAATCCTTTGAGTTGTGGATTTTCTATAGCAGTTTGTCAGTCGTCGAGCATTCATGGTGCTAGCTTTAGTGGGGACGGATGGAGTCCATTTTTTCATTTTTTTTATTAAGGAGTTCCACGAGAACATGCTTTTGTAACTAGTAACTGGAACCGAACCATCAAGTGTATGGACCTTTGACCAGTTCAAGTATTCCCTGACATCCAAGTTGGTTTAAGGATTAAACAATACAGGTGGGTAGTGTTCCTTTTGCAACCAACCTCCCCCTCCCAACCACCTTGCAAGAAGAGGAGGTTTGTCGGTTGGTGCACAATCTCCTTCCCAACTATTGTGGGTGTATTTGGGGTTGGCCATATTTCAGTTACAGTTTTGGCACATTGGGCCATCATGGATGCTATCGTTTTGTTACTCTAGGAAGACTTTCATCCGACTTGAACTCATCCTTCATCATCGTTTGTAGTTGACACATTTGGGGTTCATCCTTCATCATCATTTGTAGTTGACACATTTGGGGTTCAAAGTTGAGGACCAAGCCTTTCAAGTTTAATAATGAGGGGGTGGTCTCAAATTTTGTGATTGGAACTCTAACATCTAAAGTGGATGCTTAGGAGGTTGATACACCTCATACACTGTTATAGGGCTTTGTTCCTGGCCTTGGCATATACAGTTTCTTTCAAATATTTGGATAGACTAACCTTGTGACAAACTCGTTCCTAGGGTCCAGAGCTGAAGAAACACATCGATTCATAACAGAGGAAAGTCCCAATAAGCATTGAGAAACACCCAAAGATTCTTAGAATTGCATAGGCAAATCTATGAATTCCACCTAGATGAAACAACAAAAATGTGCTGATTTCTCAACAAAAAAATATTTAATCCATAGAGATATAGTGACGAAGGTATTATAACAAGCCCAAGGGCCTTCACAAACAATTGTAACATAGTGCGGTTCATCTTCAATTGAGAACCGAAAAAAAACCCTTTTGTCGGTGCAACTACTCAAACAATTCCATTCATGTAGGTTATAGACTTTCTTAATCCAAGCCTCAATAATAAACACACGTGGAATCTGATTCTGATACAGAAAATCATTAGCAGTGTGCGCAATTTGACTTTATTTGAAATACCATAAAATTCATCAACATAAATATTGACAAGAGTTGCATCAAAATGAATTCATTACCTTTATGAAAGATCTTGGGTACCAACGTTTTATGGGAATTTAGCAGAGCCATGGCTATATGTTTTAGTAGATCAAACAGTATCTGTTGGGGTCGGTATTTTTATTTTAAGGTGCCTTCAAATCTTCTGATAGGTATGATTAATTGCTCAAGTCCGTAGTAAGACAACTGAGTTATCAAAACAAAGATTAAAGATGAAATTGAAGAGCAATGAAGACATTCACAGCCAAATCATTAGAGCTCTCTAGAGATGTGTATCTTCACCTAAAAATATAGGTCTTTCATTGATCATTTGAAAGAAAATATTGGCTTTTGTTTGAGGTTCTTGGAGGTTGTATCATCTAAGCATGTTTGACATGAGTGTTTTAACTGGATACAAAATGGTATTTTTTTGTTTGTTAATATAGATATATATTTTTTAATAATATAAATTTGTTTATTTATATATTATTAGCATTTGATTTGAATAATATAAGGTTATTTTACAATGAATTTAGGTGCACAATAAGATGACCTTAACATTGGGATACAATAATTTATAATAAAAATCTAATGCTTAGAGTGACCAAACCATATTTTACAAAAATATGTGTAATTTGGTAGAATAAGATGAAAAACGATATGAGTATTTGTGAAACAAAGTTTCTCCTTTCACATTTTATGGCAACCTAAAGAACACTATCTATCTACGATGGGTTACCCTTAACTTGAGTATTTGTGAAACAAAGTTTCCCTTTCACATTTTATGGCAACCTAAAGAACACTATCTATGATGGGTTACCCTTAACTTGCAAAGCATGAGAAACATCACATATATTTAATGTATGTTCCAACAAAATATGTAGACATTACTTGGTTTGAACATCAAATACATTGGAAATTAAAGATAAAAGAAGAAATTGATTTAGTATAATATTTAAAGTTTCTTATATTGTTATTTGGATGACATTTTTTCTATGATTCCCTTTTTAATGAAAAGTACAGCTGAATATGAAAAATGTTTGAAAGGTTAATTATTTCATTTTGAAGTTGTTATTTTATTATTATTATTGTCATTTTGTATTTTTTTTGCTCCAAGAAAAACTTTGTGGGGAAATCTATAGGATACTTATCCAATTTTGTGAATGACATTCCAATAAACCTGTTAGCATACATTAGTGCACTGGACTTTATCAGAAGGGATTTGAACAAGACATTTTTGACATAGAATTGACCGAATGCTTTGCATGTTAATGACCATTGAACAAGACATTTTTGACATAGAATTGACCGAATGCGTTAATGACCACTGGTTAAACTAGTCCTTTTTGAGTTATTGCTTAATGACCACTGGTTAAACTAGTCTCTTTTGACTTATTGCTTTTCGATTATAGAAAAATAAAATAAAATATTTCAATTTATCTATCTAGGTATTGGAAACATTTACACTTTATTTAAAAAGTTGAAATGCAGAAAAAAGTCTCCAAATGCTTTTAGAATATTAAGAACTAATTTAGATAATTTTGTTTTTTTATATAACCATTATGGTAAACTTTACCAATGTATATGTTTTGGAATAAATAAATTTATATGGGAATATATATATATATATATATATATATATATATATATATATTTATATATAAAGAGAAAGATATAAAAGAATTGGATACTTTATTAGGTGCATAGATATTGGTAATGATGTTGCTTAATTTTAAGGGTGGAAAGTGCAGAGGAGGATCCTCTTTGATTTTGTAGGAAATAATGGAATTGAAGCATTGATAATATACGGAAGATTGTTTGGATTACATGATTATGGAGTTCAACAAGAAATAGCGAATGGCGATTCCTCCATTGTCATTAATCTCTCTTGAATCTTTCCATTTCTTAAACTATTGGTTTGTAATATTTGGTTCGAAGAGTCCAAAATTTAGCTTCTTAGTTTAAGAACATTTTTATTTCCAAGGTTTGCAAGCTCATGATGGAGATGTTGATTAATGAAGGAACTCTAAGGATAAAAGGGGGCTTCTAATCTCTATGCCCTTCGCATGATTTATTAACACATTTATGTGATTTTGAGTGATAGCCAATTGTATTTCATTGCATGAGTAAAAGGATGGGGTGTTATGGCCTCTTTCATTCATCCCTATTCCCATGCAATCACTCATTGAAAATGAGAATTAAATGGAAGGAGGTGTAGAGATTCATGTCTCTGTGTGGGATAAATTCATGACCTTTGTCTTTCACTCCTATGTTTTCTAGAATTCCTTTATTATTGTTGTAGTTTGCATGCACTCTGAGGGTGTTGGAAGGGATTCTCTTAGATTTAAGGCGAGGAAAGTTGCATTAAAGGCATAACCTATGGGATGTGGGACTATAGATTGGACATTAGTTTGACAAGGCTCACTACAGAAATAGGAGATTTATGATGTGTGAAATGGGAGGCCTTACGAGGCAAATGAGGAACTATGAGTGCATACTTGTAGCACAATGTGAGGTTCACCGAATTGGCATTGCAGTAGAGTAAATGGAATGAGATGTGGGAGGCAAAATTGCTTGTGGATGCACATGAGAGGGGTATGTATTTCGCATTGGAACTAAAATTCGAGTGCTTAAGGGGATGGAAGTAGGCATAGGAAATCACATGTAAGCTCAAGATAATTGGTTTTTGGCATTGAAAGACAATTGGGCTTAGTTTACATTGTGCATATGGCTCTAGAGGGATCCCAACTTATCCACTTGTTTGTTGAATTTTCTAAGTATTACCTGTTAAAAATTTTATCTGTATTCTCTGATTTATTTCACCTACTTGTTTAATTACTAACAAGTTATTTACCCATATAAACACTGAAATAAGCACAATACAGTCTCAACCATCTATAGATCAACAACTAAAAGAAATAGACAAACACATAAGGGACACCATTATTTTTGGACAATCGTCCCCAGAAAAACCCAACTTGGGAAAGCCGGTGCAACAATTCTGAGGTTTATATTATTATGCAGTCTTTCTGAGTATAACTAGGTGCCAAACTGGCTCACTTGATAGAGAAAATAATTTGGCAGTAATAACTCTCTATTCGGAAACAAATATTTGGAAAGTCTGCCCCACGAAACCTCTCTAGCACAATCTGAAGCTCAGCGTCAACCCTCCTAGCCTCTGCATCAACCCTTTGAGGCTCTGCGCAACCTCTCTGACCCTCTGTGTCACTCCTGTGGCCTTTGCGTGGATGACGCATGCCCTTCTGGCCTCTGCGCAGTCCCTGCTAGCCTCTACGCGACTCCCTCTGGCTCTGTGTCTGTCTCTCTGCCTTTGTGCTGGTCTTTTGGCACTATCTTTGCCTTTCTGCCTCGTACTCATTGCCCCTCGCTGCAACTCTGATCACTGATTCAATTTCTCTTAGCAAACCCTGCTCTAGAAAATCGAATGATTGATTACTCTAGTGTATCTCCAATTGACCCTCAAGCATCCTCTTATACTTTTTCAGTTTTCAACAGCTGAGATTACATCAATAACCAATGGCTAAGATTAGATTTGGATTGATCCATGTCATTTAGAACCTTCTAACCCAGTTTTATATTAATACCCTTTAATACCCTTTAAAAATATTAATTATTTTAATATATCCTTCACCGGGTATAATTTCCCCAAACTATTTCTGGGTCTTGGAGATCTCATGTGCTTTAGCTTCTCCACCAATTTTCATCGCTAGAGCACATCCGATGCTACCCCAAATCAAAACTCCCTCTTAGCGAGAACTATGCTCTAATATTACTCCACTTTGATTATACGACACTGGTACCTGTGATGATGCTAGGCCTCCCCGCCCAACATCCTCTGCGCTGCTGCATCCTATACTTCTTCCCATGGCTCTGCTACTGCCATTGCTACATCCGTACAACAACTCCATCTGCGTCTGTGCTGCTGCTGGTCCTTTCTCCCAACACTGCATCTGCACTGCAGTTCTCTCTCATCATGTTGTATCGTGCTATTGCTACTGCTACTTCATTGCAACTTAGTTACTAAGAAGTAAGTAACTGATCCACCCAACTATTGACATCCCTGTCAAGCTAAAAACGCTCCCAACGCTGAAGCTCTCTCTGCCGCTAAACTGTGCTCCCTTCGCTGCGTCTGAGTTGCTGCAACAACTCTGTGCCTCTTGCACTATTGCAACCTCCTTTGTGCCTCTCGCACTGCTGCAACCTTTCTATGTTGCCAGGGACTACTACACTCTAGCACTCTCTGCTGCTTCATCCGCATTCGCTTATATCGACATCCGCCATCCTGCTGTAGCCAGGTATAGTCTAAAAGTTTGGGTTCCTCAAGGATCCTGCCCCTCATCGCTTGTAGTCCCCCTGACTACAACTCGATGTCTCCCCACCTCTTCTCTAGAGGTACATGAACACTCATGGCACAATCACCATCCTCCTCTACCTCCTTTTCCGCCTTAGCTAGCGCTGCCTTGCAGTTAGACGCCTCTCCCTTATTCTTCTTCCTCGGACATTGGTTCACATAATTCCCCAGTTCTCCACAGTTGAAGCACTTTATCTTGGAGAGGTCCTTTTTCTTCCTCTTTTCCTGCTTCCCCACAGATGCGAGAGCTGCATCCTCTTCCTCCTCTTCTTGACACGAGCTCCTTTGCTGCTACTTCCTGTCTTGGTTAGCCATCTGATCTCTTCTTAGCGAAGAGCTGCCCATAATTCTTCCCAATCTGGAAGATTTGTTCTGCCCATAATACTCTGGAAGAATGTCTCTCACTCCTCGGAGACTGCGTTTAGGGTGGTCCTCACCATCAACTCTTGATCCAGCGTGGCCCTTATGGAAGTCAGTTGGTCCTAGATCTCCTTCAACCTGCTGAGATAGTGATCTATCTGCTCCCCCTTCTGCATCTGGTATGAATGCAACTGATTCTCCAGTAGCATCTTCCTCTGCACGGAAGTGTGCTGATATAATGTCTTCAAGGTGTCCCACATTTCCTTTACCGTCTCCTTCTCGACAATACGCTAGACCACATGATCCTTAACCCCATCAAGGATTATGCATTACGCCTTGGCCATCGCATCCTCATACCTTTCATTTTTAGCTGGGTCAACTGGGATAGCCATGGTTCTCAAGACGAAGGCCTTGATGCGATGTCTATCTAAAACGGATAGGATCCTGGCCTTCCAGATGACAAAGTTGATGCCCCGTCCAACATGTCTTGATTCCTCAGTGCATTCATGGCCATCTCTCTGCTCTTGCTTTCAACTCCTCTAAGTCTCTACTTCCCTTTTAGAAGTTCTCTCTTTGAATCCTTCCGAGTCGCTACCTCCCTCTTGGAATTCCTTTGCTATACTCCCTCTGGGTCTTGATTTACCTCCTGGAAATCCGCCTGTCGACTGTCGAATCACACCTCTCCAATCTCCTATGCACTTGCAACACTGATATGGATTTCTTGGCTAGAAATCTGCCTAGGTAGCGACTCCCTCTACCTTGGTTTTGCCCTGTTAGTTATTGTTTTGTGTCGGCAGCAACAACACCCCACCAGCTTCACTCTCCGTAATCTGACCACAACTTCATATGCCCCAACAACTGAAGGACTGAGCCTCTAAACTCTACGCAATCCCGACATTGGCTGAATTGCTCTACTAGCCAACTGCGTCAACCCTCCTGGTCTCTGCGTGGCTCTTCGTGAGCCTCGTCTGCCTTCCTCAGCCTCTGCGTTGGCCTCTCTTTGGCTCGAACTGATGACACAGATCCTTTGTGTCAACCCTTCTCTGTTGCTTTCTGCTAGGAACAACTTCTGTCACTCGGGACAGCTGGTTCTGCTGCAAATTATTTGATTTAGCTGGTGCCTTCAACTATCTTGTGATCTGCGACGCTTTGATACCATGTTGAAATTTCTAAGTATTAACCGTTAGAAATTTTATTTGTATTCTCTGTTTTTTTTTCGCTGACTCGTTTAATTACTAACAAGTTATTTAACCATATAAACATCGAAATAAACACAATATAGTCTCAACCATCTACAGATCAACAAATGAAAGAAATAGACAAACACACAAGTGACACCGTTATTTTTGGACACTCGTCCTTGGATAAACCCAACTTGGGAAAACTAGTGCAACAATTATGAGGGTTATATTATTATGTAGTCTTTCTAAGTACCACTGGGTGCCACACTGGCTCACATGATAGAGAAAATAATATGGCAATAATACCTCTCTATTCAGAAGCAAATATTCAGAAAGTTTGCCCCACGAAACCCTCTCCAACACAATCTGAAGCTCATTGTCATCCCTCCTGGGCTTTGCGTCAGCCTGAAACCCTCTGCGTCAACCTTCTAAGGCTCTGTGCAACCTCTTTGACCCTCTGTGTCACTCCTGCAGCCTTTGCGTGGATGACACATGCCCTTTTGGCCTCTGCGCAACCCTTGCTAACCTCTGCATGGATCCCTCTGGCTTTGCGTCTGCCTCTCTGCCTTTCGTTGGTTTTCCGACACTATCTTTGCCTCTTTGCCCCACTTCAACTTTGATCACTAATTCGATTTCTCTTAGCAAACCCCACTCTAGAAAATCGAATGACTGATCACTTTGGTGTATCTCCAACTGAGTCTCAAGCGTCCTCTTATACTTTTTGAGTTGAGTCTTCAATGACCGGGTTTACATCTCTAATCAGCGACTAAGATTAGATTTGGCTTGATCCATGCCATTTAAAACCTTCTAACCCAGTTTTATATTAATACCCATTAATATTTTTATTTTCCTAAGTTTAGACTTAGGTACCCATTAAAAATATTAATTATTTTAATATCTCTTTCATCGGGTAGAATTTTCCCAAACCATTTTTGGGTTTTGGAGATCTCATGTGCTTTAGCCTTTCCACCAATTTTCATGGCTAGAGCACATCCGATGCTATGCCAAATCAACATTGTTGTCTACTCTTGAGGAGTCTCTTAGGGGTTCCATGCATTATAAAATAACATTTCAATTAATATCATTGTTATATAGGAGGTGTATCAAAAAGAGACAATTTTTTATCACTCAAATTTCTCTCACTTATGATATTTGTGCGATTTTAACTAGAAACACCATAAGTTAACATTTACCTTGATTAATACAATAAATGCATGATCTAGAATACCCACATGATAAATGTAATGGCAAGATTCAAGGTTGGCTCTAAGACTTGGTTGGTGAGTAAATACCCATACCATGTGCTTGTTCTTCATCGATGGAGAGGTACTTGGCCACTCTTCAGGTCAAATTAATGACATAGGTGGTCATGATTGAATCGTAAGTATTCACATTCAAATTGGTTTCTATCAAGCTTAAATAATGCCCTGTAAGCCATTCCATGCATTTTATAACTGCTTCTGAAAGTATGGTCATGTTGGTGGAATTGCGTCAAAGAGCAAGAAGATCATTGCTTGTAATCACTTACCCTTTCGTTTCCTTGGCTAAATATTGCTTAGTTTTGCCCTCCAAACTACCAATACATTGTTGCTTGCTCATCTTCAAGATTAAGGAAACCGATTAGAGGACCAAAGGATCCTCCAATGGATAGGATTTAAGTCGAAAAGCTACAAACTTCTTTCTATGTGATATATTCAAGTTTATTGTATTTTCATTGTATGATAATAGATTCTATTTCCCTCTCATGTTGTTGTTCAAACCGTTGAAACCCGTTCCTTGAATGCTTTACTAGTTAAAACACATGCTTAGGGTTTAGATTTGTTATTGCCTACTCACCCTTTCTATGTTTATATGTCTAACAACCAATATAGGTTTTTGGTATCCATATGCATAAAAACTCCATATATAGATTGATGACTCCACTGAAGGCTTTGATCCATTAATCTCACTTTTGGTTGTTTCTAGGTTTATCATCTAATATTTACTAGTTTTCTTGTTTCTTTTGGTTAAAATCTTGACTTCAACACCGAGTTGAGGGGTCTCCGTTTAAAAAAACCAAAATTTTGAAGTTTTCAGTAATTTGTGCTCCTGCTTTCTTGGATCCGAAAGTGTTATGCAAGTGTTTTTCAAAACTTGCATGAAAAAACATGTAAGTGGTATTTTCTCTACTTTATGCAATCACACTTGTATCAGATATGAGATCCACATAATTCCCTTAACAATAAACTTGCATGAAACAATCATGTAGGAATATTTTCCCTAGTTAATGCAATAACACATCTATTGGTTCATTTGATACCAACATAATTCCCTTAACACTGCCATCGTTAGGTCCATGATGTGTGTGATTCCCTTAGCATTTAATATGTCTTCCAAGTTTGGCTTTATTTTTATGATGTTTCGTATGCAACTTAAGTTTTTGTAAACTTTCGAGATGTCCTAACCATGTTGTTTATCCATTTTATTGTTTGAAATTTAGAGAAATTCATTGATAAGAAATGAATTCTCCATTTGTTATACCTTTTTCTATTTTAAATCTTTATTTCTTGTGTTTTTATTCAACACTTTTCACATTGTTAAATTTTGTTTATCACTATAATTTATTTTTTATTTTTCCAAGTTACACGCCCAAGGTAAACCTCCAAGTATTTCCACTCATTCTAAGAATTGTACCCAGGGTCAACCCCAGGCTCTTCAGGGGATAAGGCTGGTTAATAACTAGGCTTGCAACAATTACAATAATGTATTAGTAAATAGTTCAACATGTCACTTGTGGGAATTGAACTTTGGTGGGATGGATAACAACATTCCTCCAAACAAATTGAGCTAAACCTAATTGACATGTTTATCACTACCCTTTTGCACACAATGAATTCCTTAAATATTATCACATTGAAGTATGCTCTTCACCATTCCACACTCCTTAATAAATAACAAGCTTGGCTTGTGTTCCCAAGAAAAAACTTCTAAAAAATTAAACAACTTAATATAAACCTACTATATCCAACCTTAAGAACAAGACAAATTATAGATTAGGTTAATATTCTGGTGGTAGGAATCCAAACAAGCGACAATAATTGTTTCTTATTGAAACTTATTTATTCTCCCACAAAACATTAAAATCCTTTCTATTGGTTGTATTTTACACCACAAAAGATATGCTATCATTTGTCAATGCTTAGGTCAGGATGGGTAGTTTAATGGGACTTCTTAGGTCTTTAAATTTGTGTGTTACCTCTTAAGAACATGAAACCAAAAACCCCTTGTCCATTATCAATGAATAGGTGACTTAGGGACCAATTAATAGGTCTACTATTGGGTGGCTTTCTTAGGGTTACAAGGGCATTTGAAATAGATAATTGTTTCCCCCTTGGATTTCATCTTCTTGGTGTTTCAATATAATCGAATCTACATTATCTTTTATTAGGTGGATTTCATTGCTATTGTCTATGAAACCTAGAGGCCTAGTTATGACTTGCATATTGCTTAAGTATTGAGAAATTTTTGGAGGTGTGATTTCATTTTCTATCATTTTTTTGTTCTTTTTGACTAGTGGAATCAACAGCTGGGCGGTCTCTTACTAGCGTGACATGGGGTTGATTCTATCCACTTCCATTATTACCACTAGGTGCACCACTCATGCGCCTAACATGGACATGTTTTATTTGGGGGATCGAACTAAGGACCTCATAATATTTCATATAACACATTTGCATGCTTTACCAAGTGAGCTACCCCCAGGGTCTTTTTTACTTTTTATCATTGTACACAAACTCTCTATCAAAGCCATACATTTTTTACCACTTGAAACACTCTTACACAACCACTTATTGTGCCACTTGTGCAGATGAACCCATTCTCTGCAATTATCACTCATAAAATCTTTGTTTTTCCAACCTAATTCAAAAATCATCGATGTACAGATTCTATTTGAAATCATCAGATTAATAATATGGATTACATTATTATTCCAATTAGTTGAAATAACGCTGATAGTTACCAAAGCCTTTTGATTAATTATAAATATTAATGCCTTGGGCTCTCCTTGTAAATCATCCATTTTTTGTAGAATCTGTATTTTTTCTGTTAACCTCGGATTTCCGAATTCGTTGAACCATCCAGCATGCTGCTCAATCATTTCTTCATTATTGCTTGTCTCGATTTTTCCGATCTGCTCATGACTAAAAACCTGTGCAAAAGGATTAGGAGTAATACTTTCCCTTAGTCCGAGACTATGATAATCCCAAGGAGATGAGAAAGTTATGAGATATTGCAATGTCCTTTGAATGCACTGAGATATCCTAGTGGTTGGCTTTTTTCTGCAGAAACCATCTTTTATTTCCCAGTCAGCAAATCCTTCAAAAATTTCATATTGAGGAAAAGTGCCATTTGGTGCATAATTCTCGTCAAACCTTTGTAGAAAGGATGCTTCTCATTCCCCAAAAATGTCTGGGATTTTTAGAGATAGAATGTATTTCTCTACTTCAGGCTTAAAGGGAATAGTTTCAAGATCTAAAACTTTTTCTCCCATGAAAATGCGGAGAGAAAAATCAGTCCCTCCAATAAGTTGATAAAAATTCAAAACCTTTAGGATCCATATCATTTTTTCAATATATTCACTAGACCATAGATCTGAGAGACTTATGAAAAATAACTTTATTTTCATGTTAGGCAAAGGATATACCTTTACTAGTTCAATATCTAGGCCTAAAGACATACCTACATTCTTGGATTGCCAAGCTTGGCATTTTTTGATCCAAGTGTTTCTTCTCAGTCTCATTCCCACAACGTTCTGGATTTCTTCTGCAAGATGGCTTGCATGTCCTTCAAGAAATCTGAATCTATCAACAAATGTATAAAAACTATCGTCCTGTGGTCCTTTTCCTGGAATGGTAAAACACGAACCTGGACAAGTCATGAATGCTTTATTCATATCCATTGTTAATGAATTTGTCAAATAATTTGAATTACCTGGGATCCATTCGACTTCAAAATCAAACCGTTGGAACCAAATCTGCCATGCAAGAATTCTTCCTTTTGCAATTTGTCTTGATATCTTGGCAGATAAAAAATATTTGAAATTCTTGGAGTCTGTTCGTATTAAGAATTTCATAGGTGTAAGGTATAACTCAAACCTTTGTATGCCATTGAATATAGCCAATGTTTCTTTTTCTGCTATAAAATAATTCTTCTGGCTAGGTGTGAATTCACTTGATGCATAGGCATAGAGTCTTTCTTCACCTTTCTCTCTTCGTTCAAAAAGAACGGTTGCCCAAAAATTTAAAGAAGCATCAGTTTGGAGTATAAGCAAACCATCACGTGGTGGTTGGAGTTTTGGCAATCGCTGACATTCTTCTTTCAACTGTTTGACTGCTGCTGTTTCTTCTGGTGACCATCCCTCTTTGAGATGTTTTCTGATTGGAGCTGTTTTCTCTGTCAATCTTGGGATGTACTTGTGAATGTAATTCAGGACTCCTAAGAACCTTTGAATTGTTTTTGTATCTTTCGATTTATCTAGAAATTGGGTTAATTTAGTCAACACATGTGGTTGCATCTGAATTGCACCATTGACTACATGAATTCCTAGAAAATCTATACTGTCTTGAAATAAAGTGATTTTTCTTTCTGATAAAACTAGGCCATGCCGCTGAACTTCTTTTAGAAAAATATTTAAATGCTCTAAATGGGTTTTTACATCTGGACTATGAATAAGAATGTCATCAATATATGTAACAATAAAATCATACTTGGCAAAAATGAAATCCGTTCTTTGTTGGAACCAAATGGAACAACTTTTCATTGGTAAAATTGAAGAGGACAAATAAAACCAGTTTTATGCCAGTCTTCTTTTTGTATTTGAATCTGAGACAAATAAAAGTAGTTTTATGCCGACCTGCTTTCTGTATTTGAATCTGATAGTATCCAGACTTCATATCAAATTTGCTGAATACTTTGCTGTGCTGTATTTTCTGCATTATGGTTTCTGGCCTTGGCAGTGGATAATTAAAACTCTGAGTGATTGTATTTAGAGGTTTGTAATTTATCACCATTCTAGGTTTACCCCTGACTATCTCAGAATGATTTCTTACCAGAAACGCTGAACAAGAATAATGAGACTCACTTGGCTCGATGAGCTGCATTTCTAAAAATTCTTTAATTTGTCTCTTTATTTCTTGCTCATCTAAAGGAGTGCAAGGAATCAATTTCCTTTTGACTCCATTATCATGCAAAGTCATAACCTCTTGCACTGGACTTTCTACTACCCAAAACTGTTGTGGATTTTCTGAACATCTTTTTAGAAGTCTGTTATGGATAACAGTTTTTTCTGTAGGCCAATTGGGATCTATGCATGCCATTTGTTTTGATTTAGGTTCTTCTCTTGATTCATAGATTTGCAGAACTTCCTGCCAGTCATCAGAATCTTTTAATGGCTTTCTAGCTTCTACCATTTTTTGGCTATTTTCATCTCTTGCTTCTGAATTTGCAATAAACAACCTAGGTACAACAATAGCCTTCTTTTTCAGATTTATAATCAACTTATCTTCGCTGATTGTTACTGGAGGCACACAATTTAAGAATGGCATTCCCAACATTAAACTAGCCGAGGGATCAAAATGTTGTATTGCAGAAATCTTAACTATACTCCCCCTACCTTTTAATGGAATATTGTCTACATAATGAGTTAAACTCATAGATCCTCCTATAGTTTCAGGCACTAGTATATTTTGCAACGGTTTCCATAGAGATTTAAATAGAGATGGTCTAGCCAAATTGTTTGATCCATCGGTATCTATGGATGCATCAACATATATCCATTCATTTTTTACTTGAACTTGAACTGGGATATAAATAAGGCTATTAGTCTTGAATATTTTTTTTAACAAAGTATTTTCTTCTATCCTATTGATCTTTGGTTTTGGAAGACTGGTGGAGGTTGTAGTTATTTTCTGAAATGGACAGAAAGAATTTACTTCTGGAAAAGGTAACAAAGATTGCTTACCTTTTTGTTCTGACTGCTCTGACAGTGAACTTTTAGATTCATCTTCTGAAACATCTTTTGTTTCGCTAGTGACTTCAATGTCACTTTCTTCTTCTTGTTCATTGTAATGGAGCTCTTCTGAAAAATCATCATCTGAACAGGATAAACAAATATTCATCTTCTGGACACACTCTTCTTCTTCAGCATTTGATATTTCAGTCAAAATATATACATCTGAAATATCATCTTCTGATTCTACTATAGATAAATCATCTTGAAATTCTTCTATATCTATCCAAGCTTTAAGTTTACTTGATGAATTTTGCGGGCACTTTCGTGCGAAATGTCCTTCCTTTTTACAAATGAAACAACAATTATTGTTTCTTGGTTTTGATCTTTTCTTCAAAAATTTATACTTTCGGAACGACTTTCTTGGATTTGTGACTCTCTTGGGTTTAAATCTACCATACCTCTTTGTTTTATTTTTGAATGGTGTCCATGGTAGCATGATTTTGCAGACATCTGAACTGGGTGTGATGTCATGCGCCTTATTTTTCCAGCATAAGTATTTAACTTTCTCTGTGATTCTTAAAAGAAGGTCAACCCTATAAACTTGATCTACTCTTTTGTTCTGTACATCTAGATCTTTCATAATGAGGTCTCCTAGATTGCCTGGTAATTTTGACAAAAAAGAAATTTTTTGAGCCACATCATTTGAGAGATTAGCTTTGAAAACCTTAGCCATGAAATCTCTACTTAATTGATCAAAGTACTTAAAATCTTTTAATTCCATTTGACTAAGATCTGTTATCAATTGCTTTTTCTCATCAACTGGTTCTGGTATGAACTGTGTCTTTAGCAATAATTCTAATGTAGATAGTCCGGCTTCCATGACGGTTCTTCTCTCTTCTTCTGACGGTCCCATCCACCAGTCATAGACTATACCAGTCATGCGTCTTTCTGCTAGGACCATAATGGATACATTATCCAATTTTGTTGTAATCTGCATTTGATACAGAGCACCTATCCAAATCCGGATTGATTCTCTAGGGTTTGAAGAATTATCCAAATCTAGAATATAGCCACTTGCATTGGCAACATACAAATCTTCTTCAACACGTGGATACTTATTCACTTATTTCAGGATATGAGCCTTGTTCTGGTTATTTATGGATGGAAAGATAAAAGAAGGAAATTTGGAGGCAGCTTGATCAAGGGTCATCACTTCTTTCTTTGAAACAAAAGGTTTATCTGTTTTATATGCTTCCTTTTTCTCACTGGTTAGTTTTCCAGTGTTCTTTCAAGTGGACTCTTCTGTACTAGTCGCAATTACTGCTTCTTTTGACTCTTCTTCTTCCTGATCCCAATAATTGGGTGCACTCATATCTATCTGAAACTTAGGAATTTCTTTGGCCTTTTTCTTCTGTCTCCTTCTTCTTCTTTCTTCCTTTTCTATCTTTTCTAATTGTTGCTCATCATAGAGCAATTTTAGATTAGCATTTATCAAATCTGCTTGTTTGCCAAAGTCATCTAGAACATCTTCAACATGTGAACGCCATGTGGTTAGATAGTTTCCTATCTGGTATACTTGGTCCATATCATTTGGATTTTGTGAATTTTATTCTAGTAAAGGAGCGCAGTCAGCTCTTGTTGCTGGCTGTCTAGTATTGGATGAAAAAGTACTGAATTTTGTTTTAGGCGACCATTTTCCTCCTTTTACAAATCTCCGATTTGCAAACTGGAATTCATCAACAGGTGGAGTATGACTAACATATGTTCGAAACATATTATTTACAGCAAAGAAAGGCTTTTCTTTTGGTATGTACAATTGATTTGTAGACAACGGTATACTAGTGGAAGCACTAGCTTCATCTAGTGAAGGAATATGACGATAAAAATATTTTCTACCACTGACAGGAGGTTGTTCATTTTCTTGAATTGTTGGTAACACATGTTTTTCTGACATGATTATAGGCCAAGGTACTTTTGGTCGGTCTGGAAGAATTCTAACATGACCATCTGATACAGACATTCTTTAAATATTGCTCTTTGAACTGTCTGCGGATGCCGGAGATTTATATTAGATATACCAATCATTATGCAAAGCTTCTTTCTCATAACGAACACCTTCTACTTGAGCATTTCTCACTCCTACAACAACACAATCTTTTAAAACGGGCTGTCTTAATTTAGGATGTACAGTATTGGTCAACTGGAAAGAGGTTTGGATTAACACAGATAAATATTCACTGTCTTGAACCATTTCTAGAACTTGTACTCCAACTAAAGCTTTCCAACAATCTTTTAAGTGAATATTAGACAAACTAATGGCATAATCTGGATAGATAGTGCCATATTGACATCTCGATGATAGATTTCCAAGTATTTTCCCGATCCGGGCATGATCATATATGTTATGTCTGGTGTCGAAGACTTCTGTTATACAAGGAGTATTGAGACCATGACGGAATAATGGAGCTAATCCAATTCTAATTCCCCCGAAATGAAAATAGGAGAATTTCTTTTTAGAAACATATTTTTGGAATTTTTTAATTTCATCTTTAGAAAACAAATTGAGACCAACAATTTGTACAGATGGACCTGATATTTTTATCTTTAGTTCAACTTCTTTTAAACAAACTTTTTTGGATAGACTAAACAAAGATGGAACAGGGTAAACTTCCTTAGAGCTCAAAACTAGCGGGTTCCAACTTTCTGGCTCTTCAACCTTTTCATGTTCTACACTGTCAAATTCAAGGGATCTACAGTCTACTTATGATACAGATCGTCTATTGATATGTGAGAATGATCTTAAGAAATTGGCCATGTTGAACTTTTACAATCTATTTCAGAGATTGACTGAAGCAACTTTTATCTACACAACACTTGTATTACAAATTCTTTTCGAAGGCTTCCTGGCTAACTTCAGACTCTGTCTATAGAATGTATTGTGTCCAAGGAAGGAGCTAGGCTCTGATACCAGGTTTTGGGGTGATTGATAAACAGAGAGACGACAGGGTAGCGCTTTACTAAACTGAGCACAAACTATGGGACAAGGCTAAGCAAAGACAAGCAAGCACAATGCAAATGCAACAATAGAAAGCCTTGGTATTAGAACTTACTTCTAATCAAATTCTAAGACTATTAAACAACAGATCTGAGGCGGTTTACTTCTCCTCAACCGAACATGCCGCGTAACTATGACGTCTATCCATGGGTCTTCAAATGCCTTCGCCTTACGGTTCCAAGTTCTTTTGGATGATAGAAACTGTCCTTAGACAGGCGGCCCAGTAGGCTTCGATATTAATAAAAACAAGAAAAATACATAAGGCTTATTACAACATGAGATCTTAGAGTTCTCCATCAAAATGATGTCTTGAACATCTACAGATCTCTCTTTTTATAGACTCGCTGGGGGGCATTCCGAGAAATTCTCCTATTTGCATTTCGGGGGAATTAGAATTGGATTAGCTCCATTATTTCGTCATGGTCTCAATACTCCTTGTATAGCAGAAGTCTTTGACACTAGACATAACATATATGATCATGCCCGGTTTGGGACAATACTTGGAAATCTGTCCTCGGGATGTCAATATGGCACTATCTATTCAGATTATGCCATTAGTTTGTCTGATATTCACTTAAAAGATTGTTGGAAAGCTTTAGTTGGAGTAAAAGTTCTAGAAATGGTTCAAGACAGTGAATATTTATCTGTGTTAATCCAAACCTCTTTCCAACTGACCAATATTGTACATCCTAAGTTAAGACAGTCAGTTTTAAAAGATTGTGTTGCTGTAGGAGTGAGAAATGCTCAAGTAGAATGTGTTCGTTATGACAAAGAAGCTTTGCCTAATGACTGGTATATCCAATATAAATCTCTGGCATCCGCAGACAGTTCAAAGAGAAATATTAAAAGAATGTTTGTATCAGATGGTCGTGTTAGAATTCTTTCAGACCGACCAAAAGTACCTCGGCCTATAATCATGTCAGAAAAACATATGTTACCAGAAATTCAAGAAAATGAACAACCTCCTGTCAGTGGTAGAAAATATTTTTATCGTCATATTCCTTCACTAGATGAAGCCAGTTCTTCCACTAGTATACCGCTGTCTACAAATCAATTGTACATACCACAAGAAAAGCCTTTCTTTGCTATAAATAAGATATTTCGAACATATGTTAGTCATACTCCACCTGTTGATGAATTCCAGTTTGCAAATCAGAGATTTGTAAAAGGAGGAAAATGGCCGCCTAAAACAAAATTCAGTACTTCCTCATCCAATAATAGACAGCCAGCAACAAGAGCTGATTGCGCTCCTTTACTAGAACAAAATTCACAAAATCCAAATGATATGGACTAGGTATACCAAATAGGAAACTATCTAACCACTTGGCGTTCACATGCTGAAGATGTTCTAGATGACTTCGGCAAACAAGCAGATTTGATAAATGCTAATCTGAAATTGCTCTATGATGAACAACAATTAGAAAAGATAGAAAAGGAAGAAAGAAGAAGGAGACAGAAGAAAAAGGCCAAAGAAATTCCTAAGTTTCATATAGATATGAGTGCACCCAATTATTGGGATCAGGAAGAAGAAGAGTCAAAAGAAGCAGTAACTGCGACTAGTGCAGAAGAGTCCACTTGAAAGAACACTGGAAAACTAACCAGTGAAAAAAAGGAAGCATATAAAACAGATAAACCTTTTGTTTCAAATAAAGAAGTGATGACCCTTGATCAAGCTGCCTCCAAATTTCCTTCTTTTATCTTGCCATCCATAAATAACCAGAACAAGGCTCATATCCTGAAAGAAGTGAATAAGTATCCATGTGTTGAAGAAGATCTGTATGCTGCCAATACAAGTGGCTATATTCTAGATTTGGATAATTCTTCAAACCCTGGAGAATCAATCCGGATTTGGATAGGTGCTCTGTATCAGATGCAGATTACAACAAAATTGGATATTGTATCCATTATGGTCCTAGTAGAAAAACACGACTGGTATAGTCTATGATTGGTGGATGGGACAGTCAGAAGAAGAGAGAAGAGCCGTCATGGAAGCTGGACTGTCTACATTAGAATTATTGCTAAAGATATAGTTCGTACCAGAACCAGTTGATGAGAAAAAGCAATTGATAACAGATCTTAGTCGAATGGAATTAAAAGATTTGAAGTACTTTGATCAATTAAGTAGAGATTTCATGGCTAAGGTTTTCAAAGCTAATCTCTCAAATGATGTGGCTCAAAAAATTTCTTTTTTGTCAAAATTACTAGGCAATCTAGGAGACCTCTTTATGAAAGATTTAGATGTACAGAACAAAAGAGTAGATCAAGTTTATTGGGTTGACCTTCTTTTTAGAATCACAGAGAAAGTTAAATACTTATGCTGGCAAAAGAAGGTGCATGACATCACACCCAGTTTAGATGTCTGCAAAATCATGCTACCATGGACACCATTCAAAACGAAAAATAAAACAAAGAGGTATGGTAGATTTAAACTCAAGAGAGTCTCAAACCCAAGAAAGCTGTTCTGAAAGTATAAATTTTTGAAGAAAAGATCAAAACCAAGAAACAATAATTGTTGTTTCATTTGTAAAAAGGAAGGACATTTTGCACGAAAGTGCCTGCAAAATTTATCAAGTTAACTTAAAACTTGTATAGATATAGAAGAATTTCAAGATGATTGGCCTATAGTAGAATCAGAAGATGATATTTCAGATGTATATATTTTGACTGAAATATCAGATGCAGAAGAAGAAGAGTGTGTCCAGAAGATGAATATCTGTTTATCCTGTTCAGATGATGATTGTTCAGAAAGCTCCATTACAATGAACAAGAAGAAGAAAGTGAAGAAGAAAGTGACATTGAAGTCACTAGCGAAACAACAGATGTTTCAGAAGATGAATCCGAAAGTTCATGGTCGGAGCAGTCATAACAAAAAGGTAAGCAACTTGTGTTACCTTTTCCAGAAGTAAATTCTTTTTGTCCATTTCAAAAAAGAACCACAGCCTCCACGAGTCTTCCAAAACCAGAGATCAATAGGATAGAAGAAAATACTTTGTTAAAAAAGATAGTCAAGACTAATAGCCTTATTTATATCCCGGTTCAAGTTCAAGTAAAAAATGAATGGATATCTCTTGATGCATTCATAGATACCGGTGGATCGAACAATTTGGCTAGACCATCTCTGTTTAAATCTCTATGGAGGCCGTTGCAAAATATGCTGGTGTCTGAAACCATAGGAGGATCTGTGAGTTTAACTCATTATGTAGACAATATTCCATTAAAAGTTGGGGGGAGTATAGTTAAGGTTTCTGCAATACAACATTTTGATCCCTCAGCTAGTTTAATGTTGGGAATGCCATTCTTAAATTCTGTGCTTCCAGTAACAATCAACCAAGATAAGCTGACTATAAATCTGAAAAAGAAGGCTATTGCTGTACCTAGATTGTTTATTGCAAATTCAGAAGCAAGAGATGAAAATAGCCAGAAAAGGGTAGGAGCCAGAAAGCCATTAAAAGATTCTGATGACTGGCATGAAGTTCTGCAAATCTATGAATCAAGAGCGGAACCTAAATCAAAACAAATGGCATGCATAGATCCCAATTGGTCTACAGAACAAACTGCTATTCATAATAGACTTCTAAAAATCTGTTCAGAAAATCCACAACAATTTTGGGTAGTAGAAAGTCCAATGCAAGAGATTGTGACTTTGCATGATAATGGAGTCAAAGGGAAATTGATTCCTTGCACTCCTTCAGACGAGCAAGAAATAAAGAGACAAATTAAAGAATTGTTAGAAATGCAGCTCATCGAGCCAAGTGAGTCTCATTATTCTTGTTCTGCGTTTTTGGTAAGAAATCATTCTGAGATAGTCACGGGTAAACCTAGAATGGTGATAAATTACAAACCTCTAAATGTAATCACTCGAGTTTTAATTATCCATTGCCAAGGCCAGAAACCATAATGCAGAAAATATAGTGCAACAAAGTATTCAACATATTTGATATGAAGTCTGGATACTATCAGATTCAAATACAAAAAGAAGACCGACATAAAACTGCTTTTATTTGTCCTGCTCGATTTTACCAATGGAAAGTTGTTCCATTTGGTTTGAAAAATGCCCCTGCATTCTTCCAATGAAGAATGGATTTCATTTTTGTTACATATATTGATGACATTCTTATTCATAGTCTAGATGTTAAAACCCATTTAGAGCATTTAGAGATTTTTCTAAAAGAAGTTCAGCAACATGGCATAGTTTTATCAAAAAGAAAAATGACTTTATTTCAAGACAATATAGATTTTCTGGGAATTCATGTAGTCAATGGTGCAATTCAGATGCAACCACATGTGTTGACTAAATTAACCCAATTTCCAGATAAATTGAAAGATACAAAAACAATTCAAAGGTTCTTAGGAGTCCTGAATTACATTCACAAGTACATCCCAAGATTGACAGAGAAAACAACTCCAATCAGAAAACATCTCAAAGAGGGATGGTCACCAGAAGCAACAACAACAGTCAAACAATTGAAAGCAGAATGTCAGCAATTGCCAAAACTCCAACCACCAGGTGATGGTTTGCTTATACTCCAAACTGATGCTTCTTTAAATTTTTGGGCAACCGTTCTTTTTGAACGAAGGAAGAAAGGTGAAGAAAGACTCCGTGCCTATGCATCAGGTGAATTCACACCCAGCCAGAAGAATTATTTCATAGCAGAAAAAGAAATACTGGCTATATTCAATGAGATACAAAGGTTTGAGTTATACCTTACACCTGTGAAATTCTTAATACGAACAGACTCCAAGAATTTCAAATATTTTTTATTTGCCAAGATATCAAGACAAATTGCAAAAGGAAGAATCTGTGCATGGCAGATTTGGTTCCAACAATTTGATTTTGAAGTCGAACGGATCCCAAGTAATTCAAATTATTTGAAAAATTATTTAACCAGGGATATGAATAAAGCATTCATGACTTATCCAGGTTCGTGTTTTACCATTCCAGGAAAAGGAGCACATGACGATAGTTTTTATACATTTGTTAACAAATTCAGATTGCTTGAAGGACATGCAAGCCATCTTGCAGAAGAAATCAATAAAGTTGTGGGAATGAGACTGAGAAGAAACGCTTGGATCAAAAAATGTCAAGCTTGGCAATCCAAGAATGTAGGTATGTCTTTAGGCCTAGATGCTGAACTGGTAAAGGTATATCCTTTGCCTAACATGAAAGTAAAGTTATTTTTCACAAGTCTCTCAGATCTATTTTCTAGTGAATACACTGAAAAAATGATATAGATCCTAAAGGTTTTGAATTTTTATCAACTTATTGGAGGGATTGATTTTGCTCTCAGCATTTTCACAGCAGTAAAAATTTTAGATCTTGAAACTATTCCTTTTAAGCCTGAAGTAGAGAAATACATTCTATCTCTAAAAATCCTAGACATTTTTGAGGAATTAGGAGCATCCTTTCTGCAAAGGTTTGATGAGAATTATGCACCAAATGACACTTTTCCTCAATATGAAATTTTTGAAGGATTTGCTGACTGGGAGATAAAAAAAGGTTTCTGCAGAAAAAAGACAACCACTAGGATATCTCAGTGCATTCAAATGATGTTGCAATATCTCAAAACTTTCTCATCTCCTTGGGATTATCATAGTCTCAGACAAAGGGAAAGTATTACTCCTAATCCTTTTGCACAGGTTTTTAGTCATGAGCAGATCGAAAAAATCGAGACAAGCAATAATGAAGAAATGATTAAGCATCATGCTGGATGGTTCAATGAATTCGGAAATTTGTTTCAAATTTTTAAATGGGAGCTTTTAAACGGCATCAAATTGGCAGTACAAAGGTCACCCATGATCATAAATGTCTTTAAAGATTCTTTCCTAGATATCGAGATCAGTCCTTTATCTTTCCTTACCAAGTGAGAAAAACAATTGACTATGTACACACCTCAACAACAGGGTCTCCACCAAATAAAGACAAATACAGAAAAGGGAGAGTCATCAAGAAGGAAAATAATTTTAGATGAAGATGCCAAAGGAAAAGGAAAAGCAAAAGAATTTGCTTTACGGAACGAGCTGTCGGATGCCCAGGACCCAGCAGATATCGATTGGGATGAAGAGTACTCTAAGATGATGGAACATCACTACCAAAAGATGCTCGACAAGTCTAGTCCAACACATGATTCTTCAGAAGAATTTGATTTTGATAATGACTATGATTCAGATAAAAGTCCAAAAGGACCACAATAGAATCTTTTGTACCAGAAAAATTGAGTAGACACCATCGGCGAAAATATGTCGAAAGGACCCTCAATTATTTCTGCTTTTTCATTGTAGTTTAGAAGAGTAGAGTCAGGGAGTCTATAAAAAGAGAGATCTGTAGATGTTCAAGACATCGTTTTGACGAAGAACTCTGAGATCTCATGTTGTAATAAGCCTTATGTATTTTGCTTGTTTTTATTAATATCGAAGCCTACTGAGCCACCTGTTTGAGGACAATTTCTATCATCCAAAAGAACTTGGAACTGTAAGGTGAAGGCGTTTGAAGACCCGTGGATAGAGGTCATAGTTACGCGCACATGTTCGGTTGAGGAGAAGTAACCCACCTCAGATCTGCTGTTTAATAGTCTTCGAATTTGATTAGAAGTAAGTTCTAATACCAAGGCTTTCTATTGTTGCATTTGTGTTGTGCTTGCTTGGCTTTGCTTAGCCTCGTCCCATAATTTGTGCTCAATTTAGTAAAGCGCTACCCTGTCGTCTCTCTATTTATTGATCACCCCAAAACCTAGTATTTCAATAAGCCGCAAAACACCTTTGATGACTCTTACCATTTACACATTTTGTTTTACTCATCAACTTGTAGCTCAGAGAGCTTTAAAAACCGAGCATTGTAATGGAACCTCACCATCCTAGGTGGTTCTCCTAGGAGTCATGTATTTTCCCCTTTGCTTAGAGGATTTTTACTCTTTCTATCTCTCCACTAAGGCACAATACATGCTCTTCAAACCTAAACCATTTCACCATGGCTCCTCCATGTCGAGCTCCTTCAACCTTTCCCTTCGCAATATTTCACATTTCAATATCTTCCTTTGTTAGCTCGTCTATTACCAATGCATCCACCATGGTTGGAGTAAACTAAAAATTTCACATATGGCTAGTTTTAACCTTGCAAAATTGGCATATATTTATAGATGATGTTATTCTACATGATCCAACTTTGCTAGTTATTCTTATCAATTTTCTATGTCATTTCCAAAAATTGAGGGTTGAATTGATGAAGACCCATTCAACCATGTGATAACCTTTCATCTGTGGTGTTCATCCAACAGTATCATAGAAGATTCAATTTGGCTTTGATTGTTTCAACACACCCTCAACATGTCATTTCCCAAATAGAATATTGAGTAATCTAGAGGTGCTCATGCTACTTTTCTATCACTGGCTAAGGGATTCTTAACCTTTTTGAGTTACTAGTTTTCTAGGAAAGTAGGGTTGAAATATTTATTCCCCATCACCCACACCATTACAATCCGAATCACAGATCATATCTATGAGTGACATAAATGATGTGTAATATTGACCTTAAATACTCCTCTTAGATTGGTTTTTGAAATCGCTCCTCCCTAGCATTACCAAAAACATGGCCATAACCATGCCTCAATTTGAAGGGGAGGTAATTTTTCTTAAATTGTAGTAGTTCAAAGTTATCTATGCCTAGTTAGGGTATTTGCACATCGTCAACTCTAATGCCTTTGATGAAAATACTGAGGGGGGTGAATCAATACTTCTTATTAATTAGTATATTTTAAACTTCATAGAGAATTAATTGTTATTAGCATGAGATAAGTACGAACACCATTAAAAAATGCATAATAATAAATATAATAGACACAAATTTTTAGGTGGAAATCCCTTCACGACTAAAACCACCGAATGCTTCTTAATATTTGTCTTTCAATAAAACATACATCAATTTTTTTAGCTCCAACTGAAGGAGGCTCCAACTCCCTGATTTACAGACTCCAACCTATAGGATGCTTCTACTCCCTGTTTAAAAGCTGAAACTGGAAGGACACTACAACGCCTTAGTTTTTAGGCTCCAACCTTTCGGATGCTACAACACCCTGTTTACCAGCTGCTACTGGATGGACGCTACAATGCCATGTGCAAGCTACAACCTACCCTAGCAACAACCTTTTGCCCTAAAGTGTTCTCAAGATCTAACCTAAAGGAGACTCCACTATTATGCCTTGCACCACCCTGCCATCCTAATCATTTAACAGACGACATTTCACAATTTTCAAACTAGACCTACTTGCGCTCAATATCGAGATAAAATAAAATTCTATATAAGAAAACTGCAACTCAAACTATGTCAACAAAATCTGATCAAATGTCTCTTTGTGATACAAAGAAAATGTTTTTAACTTCTCAATAAATCATGCTCTCATTGCATATCATTAGACCACCCATTCCTCTGCAATCAATGCAAGTTCCAAAACCTTAGATGCATAGAAGATTAGTTTACTTATGTTCCTAGCATATGTCAACTTAAAAGGAAAACCCTAGCCGCTAACATGTTTCCAATGTTCCAATAATGTTTTCATGCGACCATTGTCACCAACATTGTCTCGTATCAAATGTCTTGTAGTCAAACCCTAGCACATGTTCATGATGCACACTCAAGGTTCACACTGCTGTATGAATACGTCAACAACAATGACAACCCTTAACGCTGATTAATGTCATATGTAAAATGATCCTCTGACGATGAAACAAAAAACCTTGACCAAGTGATTCTTTTTGTCAAACCGCTATAAGGTAACGAAAAGTTGAACAAAGGTTTATTTGAAGTAGTTCCTTTCATATAGTGAATGCCAAGAGAATGATGATACTGTTGTGAAATGACAAAACCCTTACTATAGCCAAATGATGATAAATCCCAAACTTCTTCTATAAGACATACAAGTATTACTACACACTTATTCAATCATTACAAGTATTAAAATGATTGTCTTCATGTTACACTGAATTTTGTCACCTTGACTATCTGCAGTTATATGGCCCCATCAATAGCCATATTGTCCTCTTTGTCAAGCCCCATACCTCTGCTCTTCATGTCAAAACTTCAAAAGGGAGAAAGTCACTTGAAAACATGTTTATCTCTGGGTACGCAGGTTTTCTCTACCTTGCGTGCGTGTACGCACCCCAAATACACTTTACCTGCGTATTTATACGCTCTGTATGCTAAAGCTTGGGTGCGTACCCCTGTAAAGGTCAAAAGGCGCAAGTTTCATATTAAAAAAGTTACTTGTGGTACTTCTAGAGCCTTCTAGAAGAGTGTTTGACGTGTATTGAGCGCCTCCAGATGGTTCATGCATCCCTATGATAGAGGAACTTATCCCATCAAGAGAGGAGCTACCCCTTCCAAAAGAGGGAGTATCCCATTGATGTTGGACCTGAATAACTTCCTCTAGAACACTATAAATACAGACATTGGGCCAAAGGAGGGGAGGTTGAAAGCTGAACATTCTAAAGGGTAAATGCTGCTGGAATTAGGACTTCCATTGTTGACTTGTGAGGAGAGATCACTATCCTTCCTTGTTGCCATAGTGGGAGTGGGTGAGCTTGTCAAAGTAGAGGAAATCTCTTGCTGGACCCTGGGAGGAG